>WSYQ01000455.1:0-165847 GCA_011426435.1 Lysiphlebus fabarum
GATAATATTGAAATTAATTTCTTTTTTTTGTTTTATTTTTTTTTTTGTAGTCTGTGTTACCTAGGATATTTTTGTACGAAGCAACAGCAAGAATAATGGCAGGAGCAGCTCCAATGAAAACACAAATTTTACTTGATCGTAGTTTACATCATAAAAATTTAAAAACATCAATGATTTGTGGAAAAGATCGTACACTTGAAAATAATAGTGGAGAACGGGAACATGCAGCTGCACTTTGTCTTGCTTGTCGACATTTACCAACATTATTACTGGCATCACCTGGTGAACGTGCTGGTATGTTATCTGAAGCTGCTAAAACATTAGAGAGAATTGGAGATCGTAAAAAATTACAAGAATGTTATGAACTTATGAAACAACTCAGTCCTACAATTTCTGTTAATTAACTGTATACATAATTGATGTCTATCTATATGAACTTATAGGTATTTTACAAATTAATTATTCATTTTTTAAGTGTAAATGTAAAATTGTAAACTATGTTAAGTTTATTTTTAATATTAATTTTATCAACACACAAATAAAATAAAAAAAAATTTATAAAATTTACTTTTTTTGATTAAATAAGTACGTTAATTATAATTGAAATATTTTACTTATCTTATATTATACTTTTATCTTGAAATTTACACATTTATTTTCATAACTTCATTATTTTTCCAAAAGTTGATATAAATGAAGGTCTCTAGTCATCATAATTACTACATGAAAATAAACATTATAACTCTATTGAACTCTGTGTCACTTTATGTTCTAAAGATGAACTGTTGTGAACTAGGTATTGAAAAATTTTTCTCAATTATCTAATTATTATTAAAATTAAAACGTTGATTAATATACGGCGTGATAAATATATGAACAATGGAAGAACCAAAACAAAATGAACCAAATAGTCAAAGAAGGTATGTATACTTATATAAGTATAAATACTTATATTTGTATAAACAATTATAATTAACTTGTTTAAATATAATATTATAATATAATTTTAATGGTTGTATTTTTAATATTTTTTATAGAATATAATGAAGATGTTATAATTGAATTTGAGGGAATAAAAAAAGAGGTGTTGACACATCATTCACAAGAAGTTGAGATAATTGAAATAAAATCAGAACCATTTGATCATGAAACTAATAATAATGACATAATTAGAAATTATCAACAAAAAGAAAAACCAAATGTAAATACTGTTTGTTTTTAGCCTAAAGTTTTTTTTTTATATATTTAAATTATTTAGTATTAATAATATTTTAAATTATATTAAATAGGTATCATCTTTGACAACAAATAGTATTGGTGTTTATCCTGGCTGCCTTGAGACAATAAAAAAAGCAAAAAAAAAGAAATAAATCTCTTGATTCATCATTTGAAATTCTTTTTTCATGTTTACCTGAATCAGTTCAAAAACAACATGATTCAATTTTAAATGAATTGTGGAATTATTGTTTATTTGAAAATGCAGATCCATTGGAAAGTGATTTATCTTAAAAAAAAATTCGATGCTGGTTCATTAACTGATGATTTAAAATTAATTTCATCAACAATTTGTCTTATAGCAGGTAATTATGAAGCATCAAAATTATTATCATACTTAATAATTCAAAGATGTCATCATCAAATATTGAAATAAAAAAAGACAATGAATCAATAATAACATCGGTGCTAATTGAACATGAGATATTAGATGATCATTCAATTACTGAATCCCCATCAACATCATCAATAAAATCAACAAATAACACAAATTCATTGAGTAATAACAATCATACATTTACACGAAAACCAATAATAAATTCAACACCAACTTCAAAATCACCAGCAATATGTTGTTAATGATAAATCAGGTAATTATATATGTTCACCAACACCAATACCAATACTAATACAAAGACAAAATGGAGCAATAAAACAGCAACAAACAACACTACCATCAGTAAACAATAATAAAGATACTAATCTTTTTATTTCTACCAATAATATTGCACCATCAACATATTCTTTGAAATCATTAGTATCAACATCAGTGTCATCAGAATTACAAACATCAACAAAAAAAATATTAACACCGTCAGAAAAACCACCACTACCATTAGTAAAATTATCAATACATAATAATACATTACTATTAACACCGCTTACATCAAGTATAAGTGCATTAGAGTGCTTCAGCGAAGAACTGAAAGAAAATAAAATTGAAATAAGTAGGAATTTACAAAGTGAATCAGAAGATATAATTGAAAAACAACAACAACAATAACAATTACCAGAAAATAATAATCAAACAATTAATGTTCCAACAACTAATATTGCACCACCAATACCATGTCAAATGAATACAAGTACAACAAAGTGCCTAAGTGAAGAATTAAAAAAAAATAAAGTTGAAACAAGTTATACAGCTCAAAAACAACAACAACAACAACAACAACTAAAGGCTCAATCATTGTTACAAGAAAAAATACCAATACAATCAGTATGTATTAATCAGTCACCAGAAAAACCTGAACAATTAATAAATTTAGATAAAATCAGATGCTGATTCAAGACCAGATTTATCAGGTATATCAATAAACTCTGACGATTCATTAAATGAAATAGAATCAACTGAAAGTTATGCGTATTTACAAAAAGCAATTGATAGTTCACAAAATTCAATTGTACAACATCAAATTGAAGGTAGTACTGTTAAAATGTTAAATGTTATGCCAAATGGTGAACATAGATTAATAAGATTTGTTATAACAGATGAAGAATGTACTGTTAATGATTTACTTCAACAAGCTGGTATACTATTTAATGGAACAACAGTATCACTTGTTAAAGATCCAATATTAATTATAAATTATATTGTTGAAAGTGAAGCTGGTACAATTGTTGATTCAACTAAAACAAGTGATATTAATGATGATTTATCAAATGATGATAATAATTCAAATGTTACATTAAATATTGAAAGACCAAAATATATTAATGGTAAAGTTGCAGTATGTAATCATTGTGGCTTAACATCATTGGATTTTAATCGTTGTTATCATTGTAAGAAAAAAATTCAAAGTAATCCAAAACCACTGCTCTATGTATGTCAACCAGAACAAACAAAAAAAATATAATAATATCAATTGAAAAATTTTATAAATATTCATTTGATAATAATACCACCAATAACAATAATCCACCATTAATAAATGAAAATAATTCATCATCAAGCATTGATGAAAAAGAAACAATTGATAATTTAAACAATATTTTAAAAATATAGTTGAAAATATGACTGTATCACAATTACTACTTGCAAAGAGTCATAATAAAATTACAACTAATAATCGTTCATACACTAATGAAAATAGTAAAAGCAATATTAATAAAAATAAACGCAAAAGTTCACAGCCAAAAGTACCGATTAAAAAAAAAAATTCAACGACACACAACAGTATTGGTCAAACATATGTAGTAAGTCGTGAGATATAGATCCACAAACATTTTGTCTATACACAAAAATTTATTAATATTTAAAAATTCATATCTTTTAAATAAATAAAAGAATGACACAAAAAATCTTTTCAGTATACTCTTTAATACGTTGACATTAAAGACTAAGTATAAATCCAATAAGATTCTCACTTGTGGTTACAGAAAAAATGAGTGTAAAAAATTCTATATTTTTAACGAGTTTTTGGATTTTTCAAAAGTGTTTAAAATGTTTGTACTTTGATTCGTACGTTAACTTTATAATTAATTTAAACGGCTTGTCTGCAATAAATTTTTTTTAGTTAATTAATTTAGTTAATTCTTTAGTTAATTCTTCGATTGTTTTACAACTTTTATAGAGTTTGTAAATTAAAAAAGTAAAAGTATAAAAAAAACCAGGTCTTTTTTTTTTTTTTATTTGTATTGATACAATAAATGGCAAAGATAAAATACATTTGCTAGTGAAAGTATATATATATATTTTTGAGTAAAAAGGAGTTGTTATAAATTTATTCCTTCATTGATCCTGCAATTTTTGTACTCATGTTTTTTTTTTTTACTATATGTCTGGTATAATTGAAATATAATTCAGTTGGTCTAAAAGTCTCAGTTAGCCTGGAAGAATCACTATAACGATACCATGTTGTGCAAAATAAAAGTACATCATTAAATCAGTATCAAACCAATCGTCAATTAATAATAATGTAAAAAAGTACAAGATAAAAAAAAATTTTAATAATACTATCCCTGGTGAAAATCATTTTTTCGATTTTCTCCGATTCTTTCCGAATTAGTCCAATTTTTTAAAATCGGAGAAAGTAACTTTTTTAGGGTTTATATTACAAAAAAAAAGGAAAAATATAAAAAAGCTTGAATAAAAGGGAAGTAAAAAAATCAGAAAAAAAAGAAAATTATTCATCATTGTTATTTTTCATAGAAAATGACTAAAAGATAAACAATAACAGTACCTTTTTTCGATGTAAAGATTAATATTAATATGGGTGTTTCTGCATGAGAGAATAAAGTAAATAAAGCAAATATGCTGAATTTTTATAAAAGGATACATTGCTGAACACTTGACACACTCTAAATTTCATGAAATTTTCTCGAAACATGTCAAAGAAAATGAACTCAAAAAAGAAGCTATAGATAAGAAAATAGTTTAGTTTTATTTTTTTATGAAAAAAGTTATAATTTATTAAATTTATGATTCAGTTTGAATTTTTATGAGTGTGTTTTTTTCACACGACATAAATTTTATAATGACAATTCATCTTTTGTCGATTTACATTTTTTGAATTTTAAACACAAAAACTGAATTTATTTTGACACTCATACTTACACATCTTCTTCAGTTATAAAAAAATCAACTAAATAAATAAAATTAATAAATAATTTTAAATTTCTTATTTCTTTTTATAACAATTTTTTTTTTCTTTTTTAATTTATTTGTCATTAATTTTCTTTTACAATATTTTAAATAAAATTTCAATTATTATACTTTTTATTAATTAAATGCAAAACAATTGCCAATATATTTTATTTAAATTTTGTCAGTAACAAATTTATTTAGGTACTGCAATATAGGTATAAACAAATCATGATTATCATTCAACTCGCTCCAATCACATCAACTTGGACTAGTGTCTTGGAAACGATTAATTAAATAAATAAAAATACAATAAATCTTTGTTTCTTTTGAATTTTTTGTAGCAAGACCAAGTGATTGAAGAAAGAAAGTAAAAAAATAAAATCAAACAAAACAAAAATAACAAGTTTAAATTTGTTACAAAAGGAAGCCATTTGGGTTTCTCACAATCTTTTTTTTTTTCTTTTAAATATTTTTGATGGTATAATTATTATTTTTCAATTCACCTTATTGATTGCAATCTCTTGATTGATAAAATAATATGTAACCAGTTTCAGATGTCTTGTGAATGTCTGATGTGAGTCCATAAAAATCAGCAATATTTGATGCATCAATTTTCTAAAAATAACAAAAATATATTAATACTGTACTTATTAATAATTAAAAAAAAAATAATAATTTAAATTTAATTTTAAACTTTTTAAATTAACTTACATCAACAGCATCATCATCAAACAATAACCAAAATCCATGACTTTTGACTATTGAAATATAATGTCCACGATTGGGTCCACTTCCACAATGTATTACAACTGCAACTAAATCATAAAGTCTATCTGGATTGACTGCATCATCACTCTAAAAAACAAAACAATTTTGACCATTTAAAGCTATTTGTTTAAACAAAAAAACTATGAATTAATATGTACCACACTATCCGAATCGCTTACAGTATTGAAGAGTCTTAATTCAAGTGGAAAAACAACTCTATGTGATACTTTAATATGTCGGTTATATTGTTCAACATATTTAAATCTTTTCAGATGCAAGGCAAGAATCATTGGCAATTTTTTAAGCCTCATACGTTTCTGTAAATGAAAAAAATTAATTATAATAAAAATACATAAACTAATTATAAAAAAAAAAATTTATATATAAATTAATTACTTGAGCTTCTTGATAACTACTGCAATGATCACATTTAAATTTATTATCACTACATAGTGTTTCTGTATTTGAAAAACACTTTAGACAATAAGTTATTGATGTATTTTGATCAACATCAACTTGAAGATCAAAAAAATCTTCATCTTTACTCGATACAGTCTCACAATTAAGGCAACGAGTTTCTGATGTCAATATACCCTGAAAAATTTCATGGACCCAAGTTGGCTCTGGTGGATTTACTGTATCACCACCACCACCTGCACTACCTTTTCCTGCTCCTGTTTTACTTTGACTTCTTTCAGCTAATATCAAAAAAATAATAAATTTTATTTGTTATTACTTTTTTAAAATATAACAATAAATACATACCTAAAATTATTTCATTGATGTGATTAATAAGAAAATTAAGAAACTCATGAGCATCTTGTTGCATATAGTTGTCAAATTCCTCTATAAATACAAATAAAATAATAATACTTGTAAATATATTGTGTTATTTTTTGTTGTATTTATAAATTACCTTTTTCTTTTCTTAATCTAGCAATAAACTTTTTTGGAGCAATTGATCCTACTTTCTTTTTTTGTGTTGCAATACTGTAAAACAAATCTGCAAGACATGTTAATAATGTTTCTTTGGTTCTTTTATTTCTTGCTTTATATTCTAAAACTTTTTCCCTGAATGGTCTACAAAAATACAATGCTTGAAGAACTGAATTGCTATAACAGGTATTTCCAAACTAAAATATAAAATAAATTAAGTATTAAATATAAATTATTTGTATATTCAGATAGTTAAAATTTCTTACGTTTACTAAACCAAAATAATGTTCATTTGGAGGAAATTGATCTGCACCAATGTTCCTCTCTAGTTGTGAAATATTTGCACCCTAAAAAAGGAAAAATTAAAAAAATTATCATGACGTTTAAAATAACAAAAATTAATTATTCAAAAATAAAAATTTAACTTACCATATTAACGTAACATGAACTTAATAAAATATTTTGTAAATACTATTGATTTAATGGCAACTGAAATACTCATTATTTAACTTTAACAATTTTTTAGAAGTAATATTCAATTAATTCTAATTAATTTTGATCAACAACTTTTTGCTTCATATATTAATAGGTGTGTTCCATAAATATATAGGTATGTATAGGTATATATATATATATTTACTTATTTATATGTACATATTTATTTTTTACTAAACAAACACAACAGTGTCATTCATTTCCTGATAAACAAACTAGCTTTATTTATAATATTGATTGTTGTAAAAATAGATATTGATTGAATATTTTCAACAATTAATTTAGCTGAATTATTTTATTAAATTCCGACGTATATAAATCATCCTCTTGTTAATTGAAAAAAATATTATCCGGTTACTATAAATAATTATGTTAACACTTTTTAGAATAATATAAATTAAAAGTTTCTATTTAAATTAAAGTTTATTATTTTATTTAAAATAGTACTTATTAATAATAACTTTGACTTATTGGAAATACTAGTATACGAAGGTCAAAATGATAATTTTTGTATGTTTTGGAAATTTTTGTGGTTAGATTAAAGGGAGGGGGGGCACATATACAGTGATGACAGTTGCGCTCAGTTTGCTGTTGGGTAATTTGTCAATTTTGAGATTTTATACATTCATAAATACGTATAATACATATGTGTTATTAAGCAGTGTGTACACCAATGATATATACCAAATATTGGAAGATGAACCAAGATGAACTTCCCTCTCACTCACGCATGCGCACAAAAACTCATGTATAAGCAACGTATGTAGAACTATAGCACTGCAGTAATAAATTGATAATTAATTTTCTACGTTTAAATCAAATTTACAGAATACAAAGAGAGAATTTTATGGTTATATCTTAATTTAATTTATAAAAAATGAAAATACATATATTTTGTATAGTACATGGAAGTAAGGACAAGAATACAACCATTGCGTTTCTCTCTTTTTGAGTTTTATGATAGGTACTATCTGTTGCTATTTAATTTTAATGTGTAAACATTTTTAGGTGTGGGTCGGGTATAGAGTGAAAAAAATAAAGTAGCGAAGTAATAAGCACTTGATATTTCAGTGGTGTACACTCGCAAGTTTTTTTTATTTGATCCTGGTATCAAGACCTTGCTGGAAATAAATAGACGTTTCTTAAAAAATTTGAATGTGCAAAATTTTTTCTCAATTTTCGTAGACCTCTGCATAGCATGCCAAAGTTGAGGTAGCAAAGAGTCCGTTCTGTATAGTTGATTGAATTGACGGTACTAGAAAATGCCGATTTTTTTCATTAACTATTGACTGGGTATTTTAAATCTTGAATCTTCTATTTTGCTGGAACTCTGATAGTTTCGAAATATGCTGCTTATGTGATGACTACGGTTTAAAAAATGCAGCAATTAACGCATATGGGCAAGCCCGTAAAAGTTTTTTTAAGCATTCTAGAAATATTTCTAAAACACTTTAAAAAACTTTAAGGTTTATCCTCGTATCTATTATTGAAGAGTTCATCATACGATATAGTTTAATTGGTGGCCCTGAAAAGAGCCTATTTCTTTACATCAATGTGAAATCCTGTACTTCGAATTTGCTGTAAGTTGGAGTTGATCGGATTTGACTGCATTACTCAAATATGCCCTGAAAAACCGACGATGCCTCTTCATATTGATCTTATGCTGCTTCTTCAGGTAGATCTCAATATTTGTCAGCGTCGATTGATCCGTCCTCTCCAAGTTCTCTATAGCTTCATAAACAATCTCCGTAGTGATTACCATGGTGATGATGATTTGGCTGCTGCAGACGAGTGAATGTGTTATTCTTGACTTTATCTGCCGCTTTTCAATGATTCTTGTTGACAACTGCGCACCAATAGCATAACAGAACAGACAAGTGTTGTTGTGAACAGGGTAACTGCGCACCAATAACATAAGAGAACTTTTCTCTCAAGCTATTGGCGCGCAGGTACTCTTTTTCACAACGTTGCAGTTTCTATTGGTACGCAAGAGCTCTGTTTCACAACCATATATTTAATAACATTCGACACAATTTGACAAAGAAAAATCTGCCAATATTTGACAATTTTTTGTCAAAATTGGGTGACGCATAGGAAAAAAGACAATTTATTGAAATATTATTGCCGGGTAAAATATTTATTCAATTGTGCATCCAGTTTCTTAGCTATTTGGATTCAGTATTTTAATAAATAAATTTTATTTTCGATACATGTAGGTAAATCTAAAGATTGTGATACCTATTTGTTTATATTTATATATTTTTATTTTGTATTATAAAAAAATCAAAAACTTACCTCTAAATATATGTATCGACTTCATGATATAAATCTAATTAATTTTTTGTTGATTATACTTCAAATTGTTGCATTAACTATTAAATAATTATTTTTTCACTTGTCAAGGTATTATATACTTTAACAATTGCAACAAATCCATGTCAAAATGTAAACACAAAAACAACACACGTGACCGTGGAACCGTCCAGATGCAAGCGCCATCCTCAGCAACTTTATATACTATACTTGCTCCATTCCGTCGGCGACAGTAAAATCAGCTAGTTTACGCTCCTTGTAGACCTCCATGGAAAGTATGAAAGCATGAAACTTGAACGGTATTATACCAAGGTTTACGACCACGGTATTATACCAGCCCAACACTGGCCAGCTATCGAACGCTGGCCACTTGTGTAAACTGATAAGATTTTGTTTTGAAAATTTCAACTGTAAAAATCTGTCGGTTTCAACTTGAAACCACGTGACAGAGGTTATACTGTTCAAGCGCCAAGGCCATATTAATTAAACGTGAAATTTTTCATGTCATAATGAGTTAATACCCTGGGTATTAAGTTTTAGTCTTCTTTAAGATCTCACAGACCAGACATTACTCATAGTACACACAGTTAGATTTGAAAAGTTCTCATAGAAACTAGAAAAAGCCTGTAAATACACACTTGTATATTATGCATCGAATCTCATAATTATTATCATTATTTTTATTATTATTATTTCATAATTATTAATTAGAGCTAAGTCTATAAATAACAAATTGAGTTCATCTTATATACCAGCAATATCGAGCAGCCACGTCTCAAATAACTTTAGTAAATCAACTAGAACAATGCATTGTATCAATTTGCTATTGATATCCTTCACAACATTTTGGTATGGTTTTTTTTTTTTTTTTTTATTGAATATTTTTAGATTAAATATATATATAACACATTTCAAAAGCATATGGATACACGATGCCACCATATGTTATACGCTTTCAATTTTATTAAACAATTAGACTATGTATTTTTAAGATGCAAACTAACTGTACTTATACATAAATTTCGCAAATTTAACCTTACTATTGATAGACGATAGTTTTTTTTTTTTTTTTAAATAGTTCTAAAAACAAAGAATGAGATAACCTGTTTAATCAAGTATTAACAATTTAGTTCTTACAGTTTTGTTTTTTTTTATTCAAATTTACATATATATATGCATATATAGGGTTTAATAGGGTTTTCATAGGGTTATCGCTTAGTGAGCGCGAAGTTTGAAATATGGCAAATAGAAACAAGTAGATTACGATGAATTTGGCTCATATATAGACAAGAACAGTATGCGTAGTTGGCAGAATCCTTACAACACTGTTACTGAAGTGACCTAAATATTTTGAAATTTAGGATAGCAGCAGCTGAAACGGAGAACCTTGCGTTTCCTGACGATTTAACAATTGGCGTATCCGGAGCAGCTTACCAGATTGAGGGTGCTTGGAATCATAGTGGTAATTATAATTGATATTTTTAATTATATTATAAAAATCTTTTCCACATTTTATTTTTTTGTTAATTTATTATTCAGACAAAGGTGAAAGTACGTGGGATTCATGGACTCATAAGAAAAAACATTTAATTTATGATCAACAAAATGGTGATATAGCATGTGATTCTTATCACAAATACAAAGAAGACATTGCAATTTCAAAAGATATAGGAGTAAGAAAAGTGCATTTTTTAAATATACTAAAAACTGGATTATTTTTTTTAATTTGTTTGTTTTTTATTTTTTAACAGTTTAATCATCATCGGTTGTCTTTAAGCTGGACAAGAATATTGCCTACTGGTTATTCAAATAACATTAGTAAAGATGGAATAGAATATTACAAAAATGTTATTGATGAAATACGAAACAAAGGAATGGAACCATATGTTACAATATATCATTGGGATCACCCTGAATATTTTAATCAATATGGTGGATGGCTTAATGAGCTGATGGTTGATTTTTATGTTGATTTTGCGACAGTTGTTTTTAAAGAACTAGGTTCCAGAGTTAAATTTTGGACAACAATTAATGAACCAAATAATTACTGTATAAATGCTTACGGTCAAGAAAATTACGCACCTGGTAATTTAATTTAATAAAAATAATTACTGTTAATATATTTTGTATTACAATAATCATTATATAATTAACAAAATAATAAATTAATATTTTTTTAACAGGAATGCGATTGCAAGAAAAAGGAGCTTATATATGCGGACATAATATGTTAAAAGCACATGCTAAAACTTATCATATATATAATAAATTATTCAGAGCAAATCAAGGTGGAAAAATTGGTATTGTTATTCCTTGTCGGGGTAATTTTCCTGCAAATTTGAATGATACTGAATCTGCCATGATAGCATTTCAATTTGATTGTGGATGGATGGCTAATCCAATATTTTCTAAAGACGGAGATTATCCAAAAATTATGAAAGAAAGAATTTACGATAATAGTATATTAGAAGGTTTTCAAAAATCTCATTTGCCATCTTTTTCTCCGGAAGAAGTTGCAACAATCAGGTATAAAAGTTTATATATGTTCACATCTATATATATTTACACAGATGAAACTTATGTTTGTATTTTGTATTTATTTATTATTTCTAGAGGATCATCTGATTATTTTGGACTCAATTACTACACATCCCGACTGTGTACATCAATGCCAAAAGCAGATGAAACAGGATGGTATCAGATGTCTGGAGTTAAAGTGTTTGTTAACAGTGCTTGGAAAAAAGCATTGCCTTCTTGGGCTTATGTATGTAGTCAATTTTTATTACTACTATTTTATTACTTTTATTATTAACTTATCGTTTAAATTATAGATTGTTCCAGAAGGCTTAGGACTTGTTCTAAGAAAAATTAAAGAAGAATACGAAAATCCAGAAGTACATATTTTGGAAAATGGATATGCAGATGATGGTACACTTTATGATATTCCAAGAATTGAATTTTATTACTCACATATGAGAGAAGTTTTTCTTGCTAAAAATCATGGATGTAATATTAAGAGTTACTCAGTTTGGAGTTTATTAGATAATTTTGAATGGGATCGTGGATATACGTAAGTTATATTGAAATATAATCAAAAAATGCAAAAATGTAAACTATATTTCTTTAAAATAATTTTTAATCCTGTTATAAATATTTTTTGTATTTTTTTATCTTTCAAAAGGGAAAAATTTGGAATCGTACATGTAGATTTCAATCATATTAATCGTACAAGGACACGAAAACTCTCATCAATTTGGCTCAAGAAAATACTAAAAAATCGAATACTCGAAAATTATAATGTGTTTAATCAGTTTTTGAAGGAAGCCAACAACGAAAAAGATTAGTATCAATTATTTTCTATTACTTGTCATCAATAAATTATAATAATAATATTAATCTTGCTGCGTGATACGAATGCAAACGCAATTGCTAATTTAAATATGTATACTTATAAATTAAATATTAAATAAAAATTTAATATTAAATAAAATTAATTATTAAAATTTTTAATTTTATTTAATTTAATTTATTAAAATTTTAATTTAATATTAAATAAAATTAAAATTAAATAATATTAAATAAAAAATAAAAATTAAAAATTAAATAAAAATTAAATATTAAATAAATATTATTGAAATTAAATAAATGTTTTTCATTCTTTGTTAATCCTCGAAGTTTATTGACTTTTGCATTATAAAAATTATTTTTATTTTTATTTTTAATTTTAAAAGTTAGGTGCTTTCGTACTGTAAAAAAAACATGCTATATCTAGCCAGACATAAAAACGTGATGGATGTGAATTAAATAATTCTATTAATTTTTTTGAAACATTAAATCAAATAAATAATAATATTTTACTTTTAGACCTCATTAACAATATATTTATAACAATAAATAATATTTACAGTCAATAAATCGAAATAAATTTTAATTTCAAATGACACTTGCTTGAAGTGCTATACCAACAAAGTAATGATGATTGTCATTAAAAATAATTAAATAAAAGAGCAGATGGATACTAGTATAAATTTTAATCATGTTTAGTGAAAATGATAGATGAACGAATGAAAAATAATTATTACTTAATTATAATAATTATTAATTAAATTATACAAATGATATAATAAAAAAGCAAATACATTTATAAGTATATAAAATGACAGTAAAATTAATTTTTAATAAAAAATAAAATATTATTTACAAAGAAAAAGAAAAATTTGAGTAAAATTATTTTACTTTTTTAGTTGACAACAATGTCGGTGCATCAAGGCCGTCATCATTGTTCTTGAAAATATAAAGATTATTACTAATTTAATTTTTATATTTACTTTTATGTACTGAAAAAAATGTCCAACAATTTTTAAATTTACATTTATATTTAATACAAAATGTATTTGGAATGGTGCTAGAATAAAAAAAATATATTTTAAATTTATGTATATTAGTTTTAGCTGTAACAACTATCCACGACTAAACAATATAGGTTGTAGTTAAACTCATGGAGCTTCTTAATAATTTTATTGCACAATTTTTTTAAATTTTCAATAGCATTATTAATTATTTCAGTTATTTTGTAACTTTCTTATTGTTTTTTTATTAATTTTTATATTTTCATAATTATATTATGAGCTTTTTATATATTTATTTATGAATTAATAATATCATTATTATGAAATATTAATTATTGAAAATAATTTATGTTTATAAAGAAATAACAGTGATACAGATTATATGAGACTTATGAACCTGGATAGCTATCCTGGCTATATCCAACTAGCTGAAATAACAAACTTACTGTTTGTCTCTCCTAGCTATCCACTTCCTCGTTGCTGCACCTAAAAATTTTTTTTAAGTGTATAGTATTATTTAAGTTTACTTGAAATGAAAAAAAAAAATTAATAATTATTATTAATAAAGAAAAATATTTTTAAAAAAGTCAAAAAGATAACGACACGTGGTGTTCCCAAGCGGTCACCCATCCAAGTACTAACCACGCTCAACGATGCTTGACTTCAGTGATCGGACGAGAACTGGTATTTTCATCGTGATATGGTCGTTATCTGAAAATTACAATTGGTCAAAAACAATTATAACTAGTTTGTTGAAATAAACATGAAGAAAATGATTGAAATTGCTTATAACTATGTTGAAATAAGCATTATTTCGGATAACGACCATATCACGATGAAAATACCAGTTCTCGTCCGATCACTGAAGTCAAGCATCGTTGAGCGTGGTTAGTACTTGGATGGGTGACCGCTTGGGAACACCACGTGTCGTTATCTTTTTGCTTTTTTTTCTATATTTTGATTCATAACTAGTAATTTTTAATATTCGAATTCACTATCCACATCTATATTTTTTAAACAATTGTATTATGAATTTTATATAAAAGAATTATTTATGTTAACATTTTTTTATCAATCAATAAGTCTTTTAAGAAAAATAAAAAATTCCATTAGTTGATATCAGCTAGACACAAAACATGTTTAATTAATTTCATATTTAGATTAGTTTTTTTTTCTTTTCTAATTGATTTGTTTGTTTGATGCTATTATATTCGACTTGGATATAAATATCTGTGGATAAAAAAAATATTTAAAAAAAACAAAATTTTAAATGGGTCATATATGATATAATTTAAAAAAACTAATAATTTTTTAACACGTAATATATCCCTTCTTATTTAAACTGATTATACTATCTGAACTTTTTCGATTGCTATAACTTTATTTTTTTTACTTTCGAATACTTTTTGTTTCTTTGGATTTGGGAATAAATATAACTCATACTTTTTTTTTTCTCTAAAGATGTATAATTATTTATTCATTTTGTATTTCATAATTATAAGTCTATCAACATGTTTACGTCATGTGCATGTTGTGTAGATGTTGACTGATCTTCTTGACAATATGAAGAGAAATCCTCTGAAGGATCTACAACACGAGCATTTAAAAGTTGTGTGCCTGTTTTTGTTGCAACAATAGCACAGAAAAATGGCCGGTCAACAATAATCTCACGAGTTGGCTGTGGTGGTCCATCGTATAAAATTGATGCTATAGAAAAGAAATTAAAATTTTATTAGAAAATAAATAACATATCTACCTCATACAACATTAAAAGACTTACTTGTAGCAGTTTCAGTTAGACTTCCTTCTTCATTAACTTCCATGAAAACTTTTTGAATTACTTTATTAACAAAAAGAGATTCTTTTGTAATACCAGAAAAATCAGCTTTCTCTTTATCAAACATATCATTCATACCCATCTGGAAAGATATAATAAATTACAATACTGAATAAATCTTTACTTTTACTAAAATTTAATAAAAATTTATACCTTTTTTAGTGTATCAATGAAAACTATTTTATTTTCAATCTTAAATTTTGGTAATTTTAAAATTGTTTCTCGTTTATAAATTAGCAAGTATACATTAGCATGCAACTCTTTGAAATTAACTTTGTGTAAATTTTCTTCAATGTTTTGTAATCCATCTACTTTATTTGGAAGAATAATAAACATGCTGATTGCATCTTCTTCACTGTTACTCTGTTGATAAAAATAATTTATTAAGCAATATATAATTTAATTATTTTGGATAATTAATATACAAACCTTGTAAGGTAGTTCAACATATATAGCATCAAGCTTTGGTAAATGACCAGTATTATAGAAACGTTTTTGTTCCATCATTAATACATTTTTTTGTATTTTTTCATCAATATTAAATGGTTCACTTTTTGTTTCAAAAATATCAAACCCATATTTCCAGGTTCCTTTGAAGTGAACTGCATTGACAATTTCCAGTCTTGTTGATGGTCCAATATCATCTATTGAAAATTTTATAATTTTGATGTAAAAAAAATATTTAAAGATTTAAATTATATGTATATTAATAATTATGTTTTACCAGATTGTAGAATATTTTTTATTCGTTTATTAGTTTTATTTTCAAACCAACAGTTAATTATTTTTTGAGCAGCTTCATTATCTTTAAAATCTACTAATTGTAATTCTGATTTAAAGATATCTTTTATTATAGATTCAAATTGATGATTTATTTTTATATCTTTAGCTGCAAATATTTGGTTGGTAATATCAAGTTGAACATTTTTACTTTTCTATAATAAAAACATTTGAATACGTATAATATTGTTGATAATTAATATTTCATGTTACATTATTTATAAAATAATAATCCATTTATTATTTGTTACTTACATTGAATGTATCAACAAGATGTTGATAGCCCAATTTATTAACTTCATCATCATCACACAAGTTCAGTACTGAACGTATTTCTTTTTCAGTATTATTTTTTGCTCCAAAAGCTGTCATTGCAAGTGCAATTGAGGCACTGATTGGTGAGCAAATAAAATTACTATTTTTATCTTTACTAACAGTCTGAAATAATTTAATTTTGTCAATAAATTATTAAGAAAATTTTTAAATTGTATTTATCAATTTAATACATTAGCAACACGTACCTTGTAAAAGTTTGTTGAAAAAATTTCAATATTTTTCATCACAGTTAATCTTTTTTGTTTTTTTATTAGATGAGGCATTCTTCTTAAACTATATTGCGCCATATTTAAGTCTTTTCCTTGAATATTTATCAAATTTGACATGCTCATTTGTTTGATTGGATCAGGCATTATTTCGAAAATATCTTGCTCCATATCCAAGTCTTTCTCACTGACAGGATCTACAACACGAGCATTGAAAAGTTGTGTCCCTGTTTTTGTTGCAACAATTGCACAGAGAAATGGACGATCAACAGTAATCTCACGTATTGGAGCTGGTCGACATCGCATTTTGAATAATACAGCTGAAAAAAAAAAAAAACTGTAAAAATACCATAAAAATTAAAATGTACCATAAAACTATATTAAATTTTTACCGGTAACAGCTGCAGCTTCACTTCCTTCTTCATCCACTTTAATAAAAGCTTTTTGAATTACTTTATCAACATAAAGATCTTCTGAAATACGTGAAAAGTCGGCTTTTTTTATATCGAACATATCATTTATACCCATCTGCAAAAATAAATATAAAAAAAATTATGCCAATTTTAAATTAATAATTAATTCTAATTGAGTCAAATAAAAACAAAATAATAAAAAAAATTTTAAACCTCTTTTAGTGTAGCATCGAGTTCTATTCTGCTTTCAATTTTAAATTTTGGTAATTTTAACATTACTTCTCGTTTATATATATTTTTATGCAAATGACGAAAATCAATTTTGTGTAAATTTTTATCGATGCATTTTAAACCATCGATTTTATTTGGGAGAATAATAAACATACTCATTGCATCTTCTATACTGTTACTCTGTTGATAAACAATAATTTTAATTAACAATCATTATTTTGTAATTTAATATATACTTTAATTATTTTTCATTATTATATTACAAACCTCGTAAGGAAGTTCCACATATATAGCATCAAGATCTGGAAGATGACCAGTATTGTATGAAGCTTTTTGTTCCATCATTAATACGTCCTTTTGAATTTTATTATTAACATTAAATGTATTAAGTTTTGTTCTTTTTATATCAAACTTATATTTCCAAGTTCCTTTGAAGTAAATTGCATTTACAATTACCAGCCTTGTTGTTAAATTAATATCATCTGTTAAAGTTGATAATTTTTATATATAAATATATTGTAAATTTATTTAATAAAATAAAAAAATATCAAATGACTTACCAGGTTGTAAAATATCTTTTATTAGATTATTAGTTTTTTTTTCACACCATTTATTAATTATTTTTCGAGCAGTTTCAGTATCTTGAAAATTGACCAATTGTAATTTTGATCTAAAATAATCTTTTGTTATGGAAACAAATACGTCATTTATGTTCATATTTTTATCTACAAATATTTTGTTTGCAATATTAAGTTGAACACTTTTAACTGCCTAAAAATATTTCAAACATGGATTAATATTTTATGTTGCATTATAAATTAAATAATAATTTTTATAATTTGTTACTTACATTGAATGTATCAACGAGATGTTGATAGCCCAACTTATTAACTTCATCGTCATCACAAAAGTTCAGTACTGAACGTATTTCTTTTTCAGTATTATTTTTTGCTCCGAAAGCTGTCATTGCAAGTGCAATTGAGGCACTGATTGGTGAGCAAATAAAATTACTATTTTTATCTTTACTAACAGTCTGAAATAATTTAATTTTGTCAATAAATTATTAAGAAAATTTTTAAATTTTATTTATCAATTTATTACATCAGCAACACGTACCTTGTAAAAGTTTGTTGAAAAAAGTTCAATATTTTTTACCACAGTTGATAAGCTTTTTTGTTTTTTTGGATCATACATTGTTTCTAAAATATCTTGCGACATATTCAAGCCTTTTTTTTGGTCAATGACACGTCACTCTATATTACACAAAAAAAGCAATCTTGTCTAAAATTTTTAAATTGATTTTTTAAGTCTGTGTTGGTTGTGTTGCTTCAAGCTGCTCAAGCTAACTGAATAATATGACTCTTCTCACCTGTAGAGTGTCACTTGATCATCTATGCATGTTGAATTACTACTACCAAAAAAAAAATATATATGTATGAAGATAACATATCAGTGAGCCACGTTTTTTTTTGATGTGTTGTAAAAAATGACTCATAAGTTATAACATGTCAATAATAGATTTCGTCAAATGATGAAATAATATATATATTTGTCTTTTTTATCTACAAGCATGTCTTGAAAATTATCTGTATAAAACGTCACTCACTCAATAAATTATCCTAACTAAAATAAAAAATTGAAACAATTTTTTTTTTTAAATTGAATAATTAAATATCTATATAAATATGTGCAAAAAAAAATAATTTATTTTTATGTTATACAATTTATAATATAAAAATGTAATTAGAAATGTTGGTTTTTTTTTTTTTTTTTTTGTTATAAAATTTGTCTGACATCAAAAAATTTTTTTTTAAATCATGTTTTGATTTATGTTTTTGTGTTTGTAAATTACAATTTATATTTTAATATTATTTCAAAACTATTTTAAAAAATTAATATAAAAATGGAAATTTTATTGATTGAAATAATTTGCGATACAGACTTACAGTATATATTAACAGTCGTAAAACTACAGATTAAATTTATAATATATAACATCAGCTAATGAAATATCATTTATAAATAAATTAAAACAATAAAAAAAATCAATTTTATGTAATTTTTTTTTAATTCGTAATATTATTTAAGTTTATTTGAAATGAAAAAAAAAAATTAATAATTATTATTAATAAAGAAAAATATTTTAAAAAAAGTCAAAAAGATAACGACACGTGGTGTTCCCAAGCGGTTTTTTTTTTTTTTATTTTTTCAAATAAAGTTTATTTTTTCAATGAGGTAATACATGTTTGTTTTAAAGGTGAAAATGTAACACAATGATACGTCTTGATGTAGCCCATTTTATAAAAACAATAACTTTGTGGGAAAGCATCAAAAGCATTTGTCATCCTGCAGTGAAGTCATTTTATATACGTGTATTGGCGTTGATGGTTGATTGTCAAAGTGTCCACCAATTTCAAGATATTTTTCAAATGACATGTGTCTTAGCAACACACAAAAATAATAACACTATAGTCAAGATACCTGGTAAAAGAGAAATAGAAGTTTTACAAATAAGAAAACACTTAGAAGAGTATTTAATAAATTGTCATGAAAAAATAAGTGACTTGATACAGTTTGTGTCAGACGATGATATTGTCGTTGATGAAGAAAAGATAGAAGAGAAAGTAGAGAAGAATAAAGATAATACCAGTGGTACCCTGACACACCAGTGGATAAAAAAACTCATTAGTCACAGTAAACCTGTTGTTGCTGAGCCTGATGTAGCAATCGAGTTAACAAATCAATTTTATCATCCTGATTTTATACCAGACCTTGAAAGGAAAGCAAAATAATTTCCTTTATGGACTGGAGCTGGGATCCCTGATGGTAAACAACATGCATCAACTGCATTATTCAAGAGGGATTTTTTTCTATGCTGGATCCAAGAATTTTTGAAGGAATACCTTTACCCTGTTCAGCACACCGATTTATTCAATCAATTCTTGACTTTATTAATGGTGCTAGTACTGATCTTGCTGCTAAACTATCAAATTTTAACCATGAACAAGCAGAGAGAGCTGAATTGGCTGATGTGTGTGATACTCGTTTACCAGGTGTAGAAGAAAAGAATTTAATGAGGATGATGATTATATTTTAACTAATAATGCTGGTAAATCGACACTTGAACAAGTTTCTCATGAAATTTTGAACGATGAATTATTGCTGACAAATGCACCAAACAAGTCTGATAAATATTCTCTTGATGTAACTATAATTGGTGAATATCTTAAAGAGACAAGTACACCAGTCAATAATAACCAGATGATTACTGAAACTAATAAAAACAAAGTTGTAAAAAAAGAAGTAAAGCCAAGCCATTATTTTAAACCGTGTCCAAATATAGGCATAATTAATGACGGTGTTAATAATGGAACATATAAAAAAACAAAAGGATTTTTGATACCTAACGGAAACGTCTGTAAAGTAGTTAAAATTAATGGTGTTGGAATATCAGTCAAAAATTCATGTCCACATGACTCTGTTATGCAAATTTTGTTATTTGGTGCATTGGAATATCCACATTTTTTTGTTAAAAAAATCAAAAAATCATTCATTTCAATTTGTTAAGCAGTTGGTTGAGCGAGGAGTAATTGACCAAACTCTTGCAATTCGTGCACAAATTTTGAATGATATTTATGAAATTAAAAAAATGGGTAAACTAGATATTGATCCCTGGTCGTTAGATGCATGGGATTCAATTGGAGGAGTTATCAGTAAATTATTTGCAAATCCTTACGATGATTATAGTGAAGAAAGTGCACAGATTAAGTGTACTTGCAGTGTTTCTGGCTGTCTTGGTACTCGAACAAGAAATAAAACATTCTTATCAATAAATTCACGAAAATTCAACGTGCATGGCTTCCAAGCTTTTGAAAAAACCATTATTTATGAAGCTACTAATTTAAATATAAAATGTCGACAAAAAAATTGTACTGGTGCCATAACAGAACAAACGATTTTGAATGATCAAATATATATTGAAGCAGACGTTAGAGAACACCCATCAGAACTTCAAAAAAATTATCAACTGGAAGAATTTCCAGTAGACCTTAATTTAGATGAAAAATACAGGTATAAAAAGACTTCATTGGACTGATGTCAATTACTATTGATTAATTATTTATTTCTTGCAGATGAATTGGTGTCATCGGTTATCAACCAAGTCATTTTATTGCTTATTGTCGCAAAGCAACTGGTGCTTGGATTGAATGTGATAGTATGAAAGATAAAATAAAAAATTGTCATTCATCAAAAAAAATAGTACCTGAGTTTTTTATTTATATAAAAGATTTATAAATCTATATATTTATATAATAAACTATATATTTAAACCAAAATTTAAATAATAAATAAAAAAAATAAATAAAAATAAACCAATGAAAAAAAAACATAAATAAAAATTCGTAAATTTATCATTAATCAAAGTTATATTTGTTTATTTATGTATTTATGAATATTGGTAAATTTTTGAGTGTATTATTATTATTTGTACGAATAAATTTATGCTTTTAAAATAAACATCCTTGCGTCATCCTCAGCCAACAAATCTTGTATTAATCCAACAGGTATAAAATACTTCCTTCTGGAATAAAATTTTTCAATACACGACGTGCTTGATCGGCTGGTGTTTCTGGACTATGTAACAAGTCGTCTGTCATTTGCAAAATTAACAAATGTGTCTCTGATCCAAGTACTCAAACTGAATAAGATGGACATATCAAAAAACTACCAACTCACAGCATCTTAAGTATATTATCAAATGGTACCCGGGATAAAATTTATGAGTCTTTATGACCCTTTATTTGTATTTATTTGTGATTTTAGAGTATTTAAGAGTGTTTCAGAGTGTTTCGGACTCTTTATGAGTCTTTATTTTAAATACTCGTCATTTTGAATCGTCAGCGTGAGTATTTTAGACTCTTTATTTTAAAGACTTTCTCTTTCAACGAAGACTTAGAATTTTTTTTTGCGTTTGAGGACTTGGAATTATTTTGAGTTTGGGAACTTAGAATTATTTTCAATTTGTTTGTAGATAAATTATTAATATTATTATTGTGAAATTTTTTTTTTATTCAAAGTAAAAATTAATGATTGATCGATATAATAATATTTATTTTTAATTCATATACATATGAATAATATAATTATTAATAATATTTATTAATAATATAAATATTTTATTAATTATAAAATAAAATTAATTAAAAAATATAAACAATTTGTTTAAATAAAAAAAAAAATTTTTTTTTTTTTTTAATAATTTTTTATTCGATTGTTTATAACAAATAAATAAAAAAAAACAAAATAAAACAGTATTTGAAAGCATCTGAACAATAAACAATATAAAAAAAAAAATTTCCAACTTTGAATATACTGGATGCGTGTCGAGAAAAAAAGTTGGAATTTATTCAAAAAAACAGTAAAACTATCAATAATAAAGTCTCTTATAATTTTTAAACATTTAAAAACAATGAAAAATCAATGAATTAGGTAGCTCTCAATTTGGTGTCGAAAGCTTGTCGATTCAGTGACCAAATACTCCGGTAATAATGACCGAGTCAATTACCGATGAATCCTGTAAGGCTCAACTGCTTTTCGACCGGAGTAGATATACGAATCGTGTGAACCTAACCTCTTTATCATGTATTGTTTCAACTCTTTTTTATTATTATAAATCATATAAAAGTCCAGATTTTGTCAGTTTAAATTGTTGTTATTTTAATATTCCATTTATTTTTTATTTTTTTAACTCATTTCTCTTATTTGGCGCTTGGGAATTACGTTTTATATATGCTGTCGAATTGCTCTCAAATCACTGTCGACTGAGCGCAACATTGGAGTGTCAAGTCATCCGCTAGGGAGTACCACCAGATGCAACAAGAGTTGAACCACCAACTCCACAGTATCTTAAATTTTTAAGTTATGCAAGAAAAGCAACTGTATATCGTTTATCATCACCATATTTTATTAACTTATTTTTTGTTGGTATATTTTTTTTCATTTTTTACAATTGTTTATAAACAATTGTGATGTTGTGAATCGTGATGACAGATAACATGGTTATATACACGACACTACAATACCGTGATCATAGACAAAGCGTTAAGTCCACGTAGTAGATTTAGTTGCGCAAAACTCACTGCGCAATTTGGTAATTAATTTGTTTAATTATTCATTGAAAATAATTAATTAAAATTGTTTATACAATTTACTAAACTTCAATTTTAATTGACTAAACTAAATCAGACAATTTCCTATCAAATAGAGTTATCGTTTTAATTTTTTCATTATACTGCCAGCTAACTATACGCCCAATTTTTAACAACAATTACCAATTAAACTATTGTTTACTAAACTCTAATTTTCATTTACTAAACTTGACCAAACTCTAATCTATCCAGCAGGCAAGAAATTAGGTCATTACCAAATTTTTGCCAGCCAAGTATATTGAGCCCTGGGTAGCTATTCTTGACTCGATTATCCGCAAGTTATCCCGAGCGACTGGGATAACTTTTTTGTCGCAAAACATGAAAATTTTGGCTTAATTTGCATCCTTCTCAATGGTTTACATCAAACGACTAAATCATTTTCAGGCGTTTTCATGTTATCCCGTGTAGGTGGGATAATTATGTCAAGAATAGCTACCCTGCTATTGCACATCTTTGTGCAATCTTTGCTATCACACACTTATGCACTTGTTACACACATAGAGTGAAACCGTCAGAAGATCACGATGATCAATCAGTGCATGCGCCAGAATTCAGTTATACATTTCAATACATATAAAATTTGCGTGTCTGTGTTTCCACTTCCTTACCGAATTTTTTCAATCAGTCACATAAGGCTCAAACTCACGACCAGGGTAGCTATTCTTGACTCGATTATCCCACCTACACGGGATAACATGAAAACGCCTGAAAATGATTTAGTCGTTTGATGTAAACCATTGGGAAGGATACAAATTAAGCTAAAATTTTCATGTTTTGCGACAAAAAAGTTATCCCAGTCGCTCGGGATAACTTGCGGATAATCGAGTCAAGAATAGCTACCCAGCTATCATTCGCTTGTAAACATGGCCGACATAATTCCAAGGACTCTGAGCATGCGCAACACGTAAAATTACTAAGAAATCACTAGTTTCATAGGAATTAAGACGGCCATGTTTACAAGTTCGACACAACCCAACTTGTTGCGCATGCTCAGTGCGTTTTACAAGCGAATGATAGCTTGTCGTGAGTTTGAGCCTATACATATACAGATTTTCAATGTATCGTTATATTCTCGCGCATGCGCTGATTGATCATCGTGATCTTCTTCTGACGGTTTCACTCTACACAGTGTTACTAACAGTGTGACATAGGCATGTGCTCGATGACAATTTTGATAATTTTATTAACTTGTACAGTGCCTTCGTGGACCATGGTAATAGATTAAATACCTTGGGCTGAATATAAATTAATAATTGCGTATCAAATGTGATTAACTTGATAATACATTTTTTATAAATTTGTATCTATGTAAAACCATTTTAAAGATTAATAGTCATAATTTTAAATATTACACCAATCCCTGGCGGAACTGGCAATATCGCTTTTGTCGCCTGGGCGATAGCAAAACCAGAGTAAAGCCAGAGATAATAAATATCGAAAATTAATTATACCAAACGTGAATTTTGGCTGTCTATGAATATATTCTTTAAGATGAATTGTTATTTTACCTCTTGGTAGCAAAAACATTAATTTAAACACATAAAAACAGTTAAAACAAGTAATAATAAAGTTGGCAAATTTTGACGTTTTGAGGTTGACTTGAATCGGCTAGGTACAAAAGTCCCTAGCGTAAAGCAATAGTAAATCCAGACCTTTTCCAGAGTAAAACCAGACTTGTAAAAATGCCAATAATTAATAACATTGTCAATAATTATTAATAAACAATAATAAATTAACATGTTTTATTGAATTTTAGAGATTTTTTAATTGTTTAAATTAATTTTTTGTAAAAAAAAAAAAAAAAACACATCAATCTCTGGCGATACATAAGCCAGAGCAAAGCCAGAGCAAATCCAGAGTGAATCCAGACCAAAGCCAGAGCAAAGCCAGAGCAAATCCAGAGTTGTAAAAATGGCATTTATTTATAACAATAGTAATAATTATCAATAAACAATAATAAATTAACATGTTTTATTGAATTTTAGAGACTTTTTTATTGTTTAAATTAATTTTTTGTAAGAAAAAAAAAAAAAAACACATCAATCTCTGGCGATACAAAAGCCAGAGAAAAGCCAGAGTAAAGCCAGAGTAAAACCAGACCAAAGCCAGAGCAAAGCCAGAGCAAATCCAGAGTTGTAAAAATGGCAATAATTAATAACATTATCAATAATTATTAATAAACAATAATAAATTAACATGTTTTATTGAATTTTAGAGACTTTTTTATTGTTTAAATTAATTTTTTGTAAAAAAAAAAAAAAAAACACATCAATCTCTGGCGATACAAAAGCCAGAGCAAAGCCAGAGCAAATCCAGAGTGAATCCAGACCAAAGCCAGAGCAAAGCCAGAGCAAATCCAGAGTTGTAAAAATGGCATTTATTTATAACAATAGTAATAATTATCAATAAACAATAATAAATTAACATGTTTTATTGAATTTTAGAGACTTTTTTATTGTTTAAATTAATTTTTTGTAAAAAAAAAAAAAAAACACATCAATCTCTGGCGATACAAAAGCCAGAGTAAAACCAGAGCAAAGCCAGAGCAAATCCAGAGTTGTAAAAATGGCATTTATTTATAACAATAGTAATATTATTGATAATGTTATTAATTATTGGCATTTTTACAACTCTGGATTTGCTCTGGCTTTGCTCTGGCTTTGGTCTGGTTTCACTCTGGCTTTACTCTGGCTTTTGTATCGCCAGAGATTGATGTTTTTTTTTTTTTTCTTACAAAAAATTCATTTAAACAATAAAAAAGTCTCTAAAATTCAATAAAACATGTTAATTTATTATTGTTTATTAATAATTATTACTATTGTTATAAATAAATGCCATTTTTACAACTCTGGATTTGCTCTGGCTTTGCTCTGGCTTTGGTCTGGATTCACTCTGGATTTGCTCTGGCTTTGCTCTGGCTTTTGTATCGCCAGAGATTGATGTGTTTTTTTTTTTTTTTTTACAAAAAATTAATTTAAACAATAAAAAAGTCTCTAAAATTCAATAAAACATGTTAATTTATTATTGTTTATTAATAATTATTGATAATGTTATTAATTATTGCCATTTTTACAACTCTGGATTTGCTCTGGCTTTGCTCTGGCTTTGGTCTGGTTTTACTCTGGCTTTACTCTGGCTTTTCTCTGGCTTTTGTATCGCCAGAGATTGATGTGTTTTTTTTTTTTTTTCTTACAAAAAATTAATTTAAACAATAAAAAAGTCTCTAAAATTCAATAAAACATGTTAATTTATTATTGTTTATTGATAATTATTACTATTGTTATAAATAAATGCCATTTTTACAACTCTGGATTTGCTCTGGCTTTGCTCTGGCTTTTGTATCGCCAGAGATTGATGTGTTTTTTTTTTTTTTTTTACAAAAAATTAATTTAAACAATTAAAAAATCTCTAAAATTCAATAAAACATGTTAATTTATTATTGTTTATTAATAATTATTACTATTGTTATAAATAAATGCCATTTTTACAACTCTGGATTTACTCTGGAAAAGGTCTGGATTTACTATTGCTTTACGCTAGGGACTTTTGTGCCTAGCCGATTTAAGTCAACCTCAAAACGTCAAAATTTGCCAACTTTATTATTAATTGTTTTAACTATTTTTATGTGTTTAAATTAATGTTTTTGCTACCAAGAGGTAAAATAACAATTCATCTTAAAGAATATATTCATAGACAGCCAAAATTCACGTTTGGTATAATTAATTTTCGATATTTATAATCTCTGGCTTTACTCTGGTTTTGCTATCGCCCAGGTGACAAAAGCGATATTGTTCTGCTCTGGCTTCGCTCTCACCATTTCCGCCAGGGATTACAATTTGAAATTGATTCTTAGGTTATCTTTTTTGAATTTACTTTCAAAATCCGAGTATTACATTATTGGTTCAAAATAAAATTTTGTAAGTATAGGTTTGTAATTTTTATTAGTAAATAATATAAATATAAATATATTTAAGTATGACGGGAGTAAAACAGACACTTTTTTTTATCGAAATGCATCTTAAATAGGTTTTCGTTTTCCCATATTTTCATATATAGTCTTAAACCTATATCATTCAATGTTATCATTCAAAGTCCTACCTATTCACGTGTTTTTTTTTTTTTTTTTTTTTTTTTTTTTTTTTTTCTGATGAGTCATTTCTGAATCAGCTACAGCCATGTGTTGCAGGTGTATTTTTTTTTTTAAATTTGTTTTTGATGTGTAAACATCTTTCGGCGCGGGTCCGGGATTTAGTTGTATGGAGTAAAAGGCAAAAGTCAAAGAGCGTCATATCCGTTTTCGCCGTCCTGTTCTAATAATTAACCCGCGAGTCTAGAATGGCTCACAAATTTTTTTTTTTTGTTTAGATTTACTTGTAAATAATTGTAAATTATATATTGTTTTGTTGAAATTGTTATATCAAAAATACTAATGAATTAAATTTATTAATGTCAATTTCAAGGAAAAACAATACATTTGATGTCATGCAAAAGTTGATTTTATTAGTTAAATGACACAGAAGAGCAGTATTATTTTATTTATTAACAAAAAAATAATCATAGTTAAAAAAATAGCGCGATATATTATTATTCATATTGCCCTTTTGATATTGTTTAAAAGGTTTCAATATCTTTATTGAATTAAAAAATTTTTTTCAATTATTTGCAGGATTGATAAACCTATCATATCCGGGTTTAATGTATATAGCGAAAAACCTTGTGTTGTATTTCGTTTAATTGAGAAATATTTGAAGCTACAAGTTACAACAGGTGGTTGTAATAAAAAAAAATAAATGTGATTATAATTTTGATAAAATTATCAATAATTTTAAATGCATTAAAGTACAACTTGTAAACCAACAAAGATAGATTAAGCGCTCTAGGCAACATGCGGTTCCTTTGGAGATTACTTATAACTGGCTTATTATTTGTAGTAATTGTACTATTAATTGGTATCAATTTTATTGGTGTTAATGATGAATTTACTGATCAACTCAACACAGAATCAATACCAAAAAATACTTTTACCGAAAAAGATGATATTAACAAAAAGCAAATAGTTGTTAATCCAAGAGCTAGATCATCAAGCAAACCACCAAGTAAATTAATCAATCCAGATAAATATCAAATCAAAGAACCTGAGTCTCCATTAGATAGTCTGACAAATAAAAGAAGAAATAAAATTAAAGAGGTTTGTTTATTAATTCAAATTTATTTGATTATATTCTTTATTTATATAAATTGAAAATGTTCTTCAACAACTAGACAGTTTTTTAACTTTTAGCTGAGCTGCTTTGGTTTGATCATTTAATCATCAAACATAATGTAAATGTTTCTCAACAAAAGTAAAATAAAAAAATTATTCAAAATAATGTAGTTTGTTGTAAAGATAGATGTTTCATATATAATTACGATGTTCACATGTATAATAGTTGTTATTTAATTTTTATTATTAATTTTCAGATGATGAAGCATGCTTGGTCCAATTATGTAACTTATGCTTGGGGTGAAAATGAACTCAAGCCAATATCAATGAAAGGACACAGTGCAAGTATATTTGGTTCATCAAAAATGGGTGCAACAATAGTTGATGCTCTTGATACCCTGTACATAATGAACATGCATGAAGAATTCAAACAAGGACGTGATTGGATTGATAAAAATCTTAATTTAATTACTGTAAATAATTTATCATTATTTATTTGAATTATTTAAATAACTTAGTTATGTTTACTATTGTTATTTTAAAATTTTTTTATAAATTTCTTCAATTTTTTTGTTCAATTGTATGCGGTTTTTTAATTTTTATTTTTTTACAGAATCAAGAAATGTCTTTGTTCGAGACTAATATACGTTTTTTGGGAAGTCTTTTAACGTCTTTTTCTTTAACTGGTGATGAAATGTTTCGTGAAAAAGCTCTACAACTTGGTGAACGGATGTTACCAGCATTTGATACAAAAACTGGAATACCACATTCACATATTAATTTTTATACTGGAGTAAGTTGTGTCATCAAAACTATGAGAATTATTTTCATCAAGTTTAATTTATTTATTTCGATTTATTTTCCAAATATATATATATTATTATTTATTGAATAACAATTTATTTATATTTATTTATTTAATTTATTTTTTTAGAAAAGTAAAAACAATGGTTGGGCAGGTAATGGCTTTAGTATACTTGCAGAAATTGGTACAATGCATCTTGAATTTTCATATTTAAGTGATATTACTGGTAATCCAATATTCAAAAAAAAAGTGGAACATGTAAGAAGAGTATTAAAAGATCTTGATAAACCAAAAGGTCTATATCCAAATTTTATTCATTCAGAAACTGGAAAGTGGGGAAAACGTAAGTACAAATATGAAATAAACACTTATTATTCTAAATTTAATTCTAATATTTTTCCAATTTTATACTCATGTTTTTTTTTTCTGCACAATATGTTTCACCAGACTGTATTTTTTTATCAGAGTGGTCACAAATGATACTACTCATTTTTTTTTTTCCAATAATGCTTTATTCTTTCTTTATATTTTCAAATATTTTATATGTTCGTTGATATTTTTCAGATGATATTTCTTTCGGAGCTCTTGGTGATAGTTTTTATGAATATTTATTGAAAGCTTGGATTCAATCTGGCAAAAAAGATACTGAAGCTAAAATAATGTATGACGATGCTATTGCTGCAGTTGTTAGAAATTTGATTATGACATCAAAGAGTGGTTTAACATATCTTTCAGATCTTCATAATGGTCAACGTATACATAAAATGGGACATTTAGCTTGTTTTGCTGGTAAAATTTTTAACTTCAATAATGTTACTATATCAATTTACATATTATTTTAATAATATATATAATAAAATAATTTTTTTTTACTTTTAAATTAGGTGGTTTGTTTGCACTTGGTGCTCAAGTGAATAAGAATGAAATGTCAAATCAATATATGAATATTGGTATTGCATTAACAAATACTTGTCATGAATCATATAATCGAAGTACAACAAAACTTGGACCTGAATATTTTTATTTTACAAACGATGACGAAGCAAAAGGGTTAAAAGATAATGAAAAATATTATATTCTTCGACCTGAGGTAATTTTTATTATACATTTCATATTATTTATTAACATTCAAATCAAATTATCTATATTATTGTTGTTTATGAATTTAGACATATGAATCATATTTTATATTATGGCGACTTACGAAAGATAAAAAATACAGAGATTGGGGCTGGGAAGCTGTTGAAGCACTTGAAAAGCATTGTCGTGTACCACATGGTTTTTCTGGTATCACAAATGTTTATGATAGTGATCCAATAAAAAATGATGTGCAAGAAAGTTTTTTTTTTGCTGAAAGTCTCAAGGTAATATTTTAAAAATTATATACATTTATTAATTGAAGTGTTTTAAAGATCTTTTTAATTATAATTTTTATAATTTTAAAATTATTTTTTTATTACGTTTTTCTTTTTTTTTTTCAGTATCTGTACCTACTGTTTAGTGATGACGACCTCATACATCTTGACAATTGGGTATTTAATACCGAAGCACACATGCTTCCTATCAAGGGAAAAAATAAATTTTATCGTCAAGCTTCTAATTCATTTTAAGTCATTCATAGTGAATATTAATATCAAGTGAAAAATGCAATTATTATAAGAACGTTTATGATTGTGTGAATGTAATATTGTGTGACGTAGTGAGCTGATGATGAGTTATAACGAGTCATTCATATACTATGTGAATAAAAACTGAGAAAAAAAAAAAAAAAATGACATCAATACAAACGTATAATTCTTTGAATTTTTTAAAAAAATAAAGCTCAACGTAATTTAAAAAAAATTTTTCATAATTTCAAAAAAAATTTAAATATAATATATACATTTAAATAATATTAAAAATAAATATAAATTATGTATTTTAAAAAAAAAAAAATTTTAAATAGTCCATTTAATCTAAAGAATTTCTAGGCCAACAAGATAAAAATAAGTACATAGTTGATATTTTTATAGTTAAACACGAGCTAAACATAAAAATTTTATGTTTCTATCTATTTTATCTATAAATTATTATTCGAATACTAAAAAAAATAGTAAATTGTACATATTTAAAAAAAAAGAATATAAATTCTTCAGTCTTAATAAAAATATCATTGTTTTTATTATTTATGCACCAACAATATCCTAAACTGTAAATGTATATGTAATTAATATGCATATAACTTTGAAATAAAAATGCATAAATTATACTGTGAATAATCAAGTTTTAAATTTTATTTATTATATCTTTATTCATTTAATACATGGAGCACGAATACAAATGAGTTTGTTACATTTCGAAACTTTTTAATTTAATTCAATTGATAAACCAATTAATTTTTATTAGTTTATCATTTTATTTGTGCCAATTAATTTACTCAAATATATTTAGACAAGGATTCTAGCACATGAGAAAGGATGTTAGATTGTTACTTGGATAGGATCACGTGAATTAAACAATTGATAAAATAAAAGTAGATAACAATAAAAATTTATCACCGAGTTTAATGCTTTGAATTCATAAAATAGTTAATGTTAATAATTCACAAATTTTAATATTTAATTTATCACAAAAGATTAGATATGAAACAAGTTATTAAAATAGTTATATAAAATAAAATAGATTTGTTAACTTAACTCTTATTATTACTTACAACGTTGACAATTATTTTAATGCATTTACAAATGTATGTTGGGTTCTAGCTTGGTAGCGTTCACTGACACATATGGTCTCCAAGTTTTGTTGGTTGTTACAATATTTATTTTAATACTAATTTTAATTAACTTTATTAAACTATATTTTGTTGTTTGATTATTAAGATCTAGGTCTGTTGCTTGAACTAAGTACACTGGTAAATGATAAATTATTCTAATCAATAACAATGCTTGATCGATTTTAAATACTCAAAATGATTCTAATTAATTTATTTAAATCAAAAAACATATCAAAAAATGAGAAAAATCGCAGAGGGTCAGGCCGCAAACCCCGTGGTTTGGTTACGAACACCATGGGTGCGTTCTGTAAGGGGACCGCGGTCCTTTTTGGCTATAATCAGAGTAGATCCATAAAAACTAAAAATCTCCCTAGAAATTCTTAAAAAATAATCAGTCTCATGTATATTAAACCTTTCTATGTGTGCATTGTTATTGTTGTGGATTGTGGTGCTTACCAGTGCTTACTGAGTAAAATTATTACAACAATAAATTTGTTAATAACAATTAACAAAATGGAAAAAAAAATTTCACTTCAAACACATTATCTGTTAACTGATGTAGATGGTAATGTTCTTGTTGAAAATGAACAGTTGAACTAATTACCAAGTTTATTAACAATAAAATATGAACCTTCTAAAATACCTCCAATATTCACTTTATGTTTTAGGCATTAACTTTAAAAAAAATAAAATTTACGGGCTAAGTAATTGGTATAACAACAATATACACTTACCATTTTAATTGCGACAATTTTTTTTATGCCAAATTATTTTTTTTTTGTAATATTTCAATTATAATTTCAGTGTTTACATTTGTTTATGTTTGTTTACGTTTTGTAATAGATAGCAGTGCTGACACTACAACGAAATTAAATTCACCATGATAAACCACGCCTATTTTTGGTGGATCGCGGTCCTCTACGGAACGCACCCCATGTATATCATTTTAGTATATCAGTTTTTTTAATTAATTTTATTTTCCATCAAAATTTAACTAATTTGATAAGTTAACATATATGTTATTCATAGTAAGTTATACACGGAATAAAATAAAAATAGTTTCAATCCTTTAAAAAAAAATTTAAGAGTAGTTATTAGGGGTTATTTATGAAAATTATTAAAATTTTTAGTTTTGAGGGGCAAAAAAGTAGGTAAGTTTTTTATTCAAAAAAAAAAAAAAAAAAAATACAATTAAATATGTCTGTAAATAACGCATATGTTTTGTAATAAAAATTTTTTTATGAAATTAAAATTTAAGTATGAAAAAAATTAAATACTGAAAAAAAGTCATTTTTCGCATATAAGGGATGATCGCAACCCCTAAATATGTTTTAAAAAATCTGAAAAAATTAAAGAAATTATATTTTATCCTCAAGAAAAATATACTCGCCAAGCGAAAAAAAATAACAAAAAATATTTTTTTTGGTCCACACTAATATGCATGGTTATAAATATTAATAATTGATTAAAAGCGATGATTTAACCATTCAGATTGAACTATTGACTTGGAATTTTTTTTTCAATTCTTATTAAGCTCTACAACCAAACCAATATCATTTGTACGATTTTTAGTTGCTTCATCAAGAGCAATAAGCAGATCAACTGTAAGATTCCAAATGCGAAAATCAGCTTTTTCAAGATCTGGACAATTTTTTATAACAACCATAACATTTTATATCTTTTAAATCTTTTAATTTGGCAATAAAATTGTCTGTAACGTCTTTGGTACAGGCTAGATCTAATTTTTGTAATTTTTCCAATTTGGTTAATACAATAAAACCTGTCTTAGTAATATTTTTACACCAACATATATTTAAAGTTGTTAAATTTTTACAATTATTAGCAATAGCAATAATACTATCATCTCCAAGCTCATTAATATAAGACAAATCTAAATTTTCAATGTATTGCAATTTCGATAATTCATCAAAAATAGAAGCAGGAGAAACTGATTTATGATCAGGATAATGAACAGTTGTACACATAGACATTTTTAAAATTTTCAGTTTTTTACAATTATTTGCAATTGCCATTATTGATTGGTGAGTTTTAAACTAATTGGCAATTTTAAACATTCAAGATGGAGAACTATCTCCCTAACTATTAGCGTCTTATCGATATTGAAAAAAAACCTTATATACTCGAAAAATAACAACAATATAAATTGTTTATCGTAGAATTATTATTAAAAATAAAATGATTTTTCCAATGATATAAAGTTTAAATCATCATCTTTCAAACAAAAAAAAAAAGAAACCAATTATTAAAATAGAAATTTAATCATTTTTTGTTAATCATTTGTTTATACTTCATTTCATTAGTGTACATTAACAACCCTGACTGTACGGAATAATAAAAAAAACATAAGGAAACAAATTACTTATACTTTTGAAATTCCTGTTTAGATATATGAAAATACAAATTACTCGTTATTTTGTTTGCCTATAAAAATTCCTTGAAAACTGTAAATTTATATCTAATATTGGTGAACAAATAAAAATATAAAATTCAAATGCAAGTTTTCTTTATAAAATGTATAAATTATATTTAGAAAAATTCAAAAGTTATATATGCAGATAGCAAGAAGCTATAATTTTTTTACTACAGTGCATTCTTACACGTGTATATTTAACATTTAACGATCATATTATTATTTTTTTTTTTCAATTTTATTTGAATATTTTTATCGTGATACAAATGTTTTAACATATGTTATTGACTAATGAAATAACTTTGATAGTGGTATTAAAATTATTATTTTGTTGATAATAAACAAAATACTTGCAAGATACTTCAAGAATACTTTGAAGGAAAAAATATTCAGTCGTCAGTTGGGTTTAAAATCATAAACAGTCTATAATCTTGTTTTGATCATTAATAGAAAAAAAGAAAAGAAAAAAAAATGAAAAAATTTATAAGTTTGTGGACATTGATAATACTAATGATTATTGTTAATCAACAAGTAATTTCATCAAGTATAGTCTGCGTTATATTGAAAAATGCTAATTCAGTTTGCAAACCAAATAAAGATGAATTAATACCTTTTAAACCAGAATATCTGCATTCATTTGATGATTTTGATAACACAGTTGAATATGAAGATAATTCAATCGGTATTATTAACGCGTTGACATTCGAAGATTCATCTTTCAATCGACCAACAAAAAATTTGAAATTGCGTTTATCTAACGATAATTTGATCATCAAGCCATCAGCGTTTCATTTATCGGAACTCAAGTATTTGGAAATATCTCCAGGTCCAGTTCAATTAGAAAAAAATATTTTTAGAGAATTAAAAAATTTACAATTCCTTAAATTGAAAATTAATGAAACAAATGTTAAAATTTATCGAGTGTTAAAAAATTTACCAGAATTACAAAGTTTAGAATTGGTTGAAAATGAAATTGTAAATTTTTGTGATTCATCAAATAATAATGTTGATATAACAAGTCTAACTTATTCATCAACTAATATGACAGTATTACCACCAGGTTCATTTAAATGTTTATCAAAACTAAAAAGTTTAACAATATCACAAACTAATTTATCATTAATAGAGTTTGGTGCATTTGAAAATTTAACAAATTTAGAAAAATTGGAATTAACTTCAAATTGGAAATTGACTCATATACCTGGTTATTATTTTAATGAATTTAAAAATTTAAAAATTTTAAATTTAGCTAATAATTCAATACTGAGAATTGATTACGATGCATTTATACCGATAAATAATTCTTGTAAAATGTTAAATTTAAGTTACAATTTATTGGAATATCTTGAATTTAAATGTTTTAGGGATTTTAGTTGTGAAGCAATTGATCTCGCTGGGAATAATATGCAAATAATTAATGATTATGAATTTGAAAATTCAATAATTTTTAGTTTGTTTCTAGATCAGAATGTCATTGATAAATTTAGTGATAAAAATCAATGGGGTCTTAAAAATTTTACAAAATTATATTTTGATATTATTGATTACGAAACTTCAATAAACAATAGTAAAATCAATGATGGTTGTTATGAAAGTGAACATAATATTTATGTTATATGTAAAAAAAATAACAATATTATTTCAGTAAGACAAAAAGCTTTACCATATAGGCTTTTGCCAACATCACTCTCAATTTATGACAATGAAACATTTGGAATTAATTCTAATGCATTTGTTGATTTAAGTATTGAAACATTGACTATAACATCATTTGCAAAAACTTTTGAAATTCAAAATAATTCATTTGTAAATATGAAAAAATTAGAAAATCTTGAACTTGAAACCAGTCCAATTGTGTTAAACAAAAATATCTTTATCCCAATAAAAAATACTTTAAAACATTTGGCATTATCACTATCTGAAATTGATGTTTTTCTTTGTGAAGTATTATATTTGTTGAAAAATTTAGAGTTATTAATACTTGATAATCACGACAACTTTTACTTTTACCATTGTAAAAATAAAAATAATAATAATATATTACTAAGAGATCTCGTATATAATGGTGGTTCATTTAAAATTATTCCATCAAAATCATTTGAATGTTTAAAAATGATGATTTATCTTACTATATATAATAGTAGTCTTGAAAAAATTAATCCTGCCGCATTTAGTGGTCTCGAAAAACTTGAAAATCTTGATATACAGTTTAATAAAAATTTAACTCGCATCAAAAAAGGAATATTTGTTGGATTAAAAAACTTGGATATACTTATATTAAAATCAAATTTAATATCAGTTATTGAACATGAAGCATTTAATGATTTAAATAAAACAATATCATTATTAGACATTAGTCATAATAGATTACAGTCAATTTCAAATAAAACTTTTAAAGGAATTTTAATAAAACAGTTGGATCTTTCAAATAATCAAATAACACATTTTAATGAAAATTATATAAATATTGGAACTTTATATATACTTAATTTTGATAAAGTAATATACAAGGATAGTAGTAGAATTGTTCAAATCCAATCATCATGTCAAATGCAAAACTCACTAATAGTTTGTTTCAAAAACAGTATCTTGACATTTGTAAGTATTAATCAAAATTCACCTGAATTTGATATAGAGTTGTTTGATTCACAAAATATACCAATTGAAATATCTGTTGATAATGCATCATCAATTGATCAAAATGCATTTGATTTTATTAACATGAATTATTCTGTAAACAGACTAGTTCTTTTTAAAAATAATAAAAATCCATTTGTTTTTGATATGCATTTATTAGAATCTTTTAATAAATTAGAAAGTTTAACATTAGATATTGGACCAATTACACTTGAAATTGATCAGTTTAGAAAATTCAAATTATTAAAACATTTAATAATTCAAATTAATGAAAAAAATGAATATTTAAGTAGATCATTTGCGTCATCGATTAAATTAAAAAGTTTGGAAATTATTAAAAATGATACTGTTGGTATTTGTCATAATTCATATACACATATGCTTCCACCACTTGAAAAACTTTTTTATACTGATGGTTCAATATTTATATTGAAAAAAAAATCATTAATTTGTTTGCCAAATTTGAAAATATTTAAAATATCAGAAACAAATTTGGCAACAATTGAAGAAGATGCATTTATTGGAATTTTTAATTTATCAACAATTGATTTGTCATTCAATAAACTCACGTATATTCCAAACAATATTTTTAATAAACTTGATAAACTAAATACATTGATACTACATCATAATTCAATAAATAAAATTGAAATGGGAGCATTGGTATGGAAACATCAAATGAAATTAGTAAATGTAAGCTATAATCAATTGAAAATTATTGAAGCAAGAACATTCAAAGGAATGAAATGTGTTTATCTTGATTTGAGAGGAAATAAAATAATATCTCATTCTAGAAATATACTTGATCTTAGTGAAATTAAAAATTGGAATATCAATGGAGTTGTTCGTTATAAAGGTTATGCTGCAAAACATTACATGGATAATCTACCAGAAAATGATTATAGTGGCTATACCAGTTGGTTAAAAGGTTGTGATGGTAGATTTTCATATGGATGCAAATACTGTCGAAAAACATGTCGTCGAGTCACACATAAAATTGGGTGGTCAAAAAGGATAAGAAAATTCATTTTATTTTTACATGCTTAGATTAATAAATTATCTTGTCAAATTATTAAAAATCAGAAAATTATAAAATCAAATAAAAAATTAAGAAAAATAATATATAATTTAAGTTTGTTAATACATCAACTTATAATTTATACTAAATTATACAACAAATGTATTTGATGTAAAGTTTAAAATAAATATTTACTACAAAAAATATTGAGTTATTTCAATTTGCGAAAATTATATGATAATTAATAAATTTATAATTTAATTTAAGAGATTTGAAGGTTAAAAAATAATAAAATATACATATAAGTTTTATATATTTATTATTCACTGACACGAGGTAGTAATAGATTCTTTTGCAACATTGATAAAACATTGATATCTATTAGAATCTCATGTCAGCAATAAATAACTTATTTTTATTAAATAAGTAAATAAGTGATAATGAAAATAAACAAAAATCAATGCTATACTGTTTCAAAATTTTTTTATTATCAGTTGAATATCATATTATAATTTTTTTTCCAAATAAATAATTAATCATACAAATTCATAAAAAATAAACAAATACAAATTCCATTTATTTTATTTATTTCCATTTAAATTTTTAATTTAATTTATACAATATTTGAATTAAAAGCTCTTAACAAAAAATCAAACAGTTATATTAAAATAACGTTAGAATAATAAAATTTTAAAATATAATTTCAAGATATTTACAAACATAAATTTGCAAAGTTTAAATTATTTGATATTATCAAGTTTTCAAAACAAGATTTTCCAAATAAAGATAGTGCATTTAGTTCATATCCATTTCCAGTCATATCAAATACTTTACATATTATTCCATCAAATGTGTTTGGTTTAATGTGCGCAGAGGATAAATCATTGTTACTTATATTCACCAATTTAAGTTTACGATATGGAAGATTTATATCAAGTGATTGTGTAAATACATGAAAATCAAAACTTACAATGCGATTATCATTCAGTTCAATTGTTTCTAATCTTGTAAGATTATTATTAAAAACATTTTTTGAAACATACATGATTTGATTGTATGCTAAGTTAATTGTTTCTAAATAAACAAGACCATCAAATGCATTAGTTTGAATTATTAAAAGTTTTGAATGTGTTATTTCAAAATTAATAAGATGTGGTAAACAATTCAATGAGTTTGAATATAAAATTTCATTCAAACCACCTGTATATGTAAGAGATGTTATTGATAAAAATTCATAATAAAATGGATTACGACAAATATTCACAAATTCAGAATTAATAATTTTCAAATATTTTAATAATTTTAAATCAACCAATACTTCACTTAAATAATGATCAGTTTCATTTGCTTCAATTTTCATTGAAATAAGATTTTTTAAATTTTCAAACAAATGTGGTATTATTTTAATTGGTCCAACATCAAAATTAATAACTTCTAATTTTGATAATCCGTAAAATGTCTCATGTTCAAATGAATTTACTGACAATAATCTTGATTTTTGAATTGTTAATTTTTTGATTGGATATTCGTTTGATATATTTTGAAATGCATTATTTTGAATTGATAATTTATTATCATCTAATATTATAGTAAGTTCTAAATTATTTATAAAATCATTTGCATAATCAATTATATCTGAAAAAATTTTAATTTTTTCATTATTATTATAAACATGTGATAAAGTATTGTTTTTTGTACAAATAATAAACAAATCATCTTCATCACATGATTCAATATTTACTAAATCATTTACAGAAATTATTTGTTGTGTATTTTCTAATACATAATCTGTGACTAGTAGTGGATTATTTTTGATAATTAATAGTTTAATTGTTAGACCTTCAAACATTTTTTTTCTGATATATTTTAATTTATTATAACTCAAATCCAATAACAATATATAAGAAAGATGTTGACATGATATATCTTCACTTTGTTCACATTCCTTTGTCGGTAAAATTTTATTTTTAAGTGATTTAAATGTTTCATCTTCAATAAATGATATTGAATTGTGACTCAATATAATTCTATTTAAATTGATTAAATCAACAAATATATTTTCATTTATTCGATGTAAATTTATATTATAACTAATTGTAAGTGTTTCAAGATTATCAAGATTAATAAATGCTTCAGATTCAAGTAGTCTTAGTTGACTATTGGTAATAGTAATACTATTTATTCTTGTTAAATCTGAAAATGCTTTTGTATGTACATTATCAAAAGTACCACCTTGATAATTTAAATTTACAAAATTTAAATTATCATGAGATATACTTTTATAATTGCATTTAACACCACATATATTATGATCAATAATATTTAAAGTTTGTAATTTATCAAATCCAAATATAAAATCACAACGAATATCTTCATTATCATATGGTTTTATTGATAGATATTTTAAATTTTTTAATGGCTCAAATAAATATGTATTTAATTTTATTGGTGCAGTCATAAGTGTAAGATTTTTTAATTTTGATAATCCTTCAAATGAACTATTAAATATTTTAAATTTATCTGCAAATGACATTATTGTTAATGATTCAATATGAAAATTTATAAATGCATTATTCTCAATAGCAGATAAAGAATTGTCTAAAATTAATAGTTCATTCAATTCATCAAGTATTAATTTTTGTGTAACTGACACAAGTGAATGATTCTTTGTACAAATTTCAAATATAAAATTATCACTGAAATAACAATTAAAATATGAAATTGATTGATTTTCATTTTCTGAAAATTCATGTATAAATTTATCAAAATATACATTAGTTTTATCATTCAAACTCCATTTTAATCTATTATCAAAGCTACCAATCAAGTTATTATTTATGAACATAGTATTGATTTTTGAATTTTTAAATTCATCGTCTGCAATACGAAATATTTTATTTCCAGAAAGATTAATTATTTGACAATTAATATTTGAAAGAGAATTATTATTCAATTCTTCTATATCATTTTTACTCAAATTTATTAAATAACAATTTGATTTATCATCCGTTAAATTAAATGATGAAATATCAATACTATATATTGAGTTATTACTCAAATCTAATATTTTTATATTTTCAAGTCCCTCGAACATATTTGAATGAAGAATTTTCAACTTTGAATTACCTGTTAATGAAAGTAATTCTAAATTTTTAAAATTTTGAAATGTATTTTTTTCGATAATCGACAATAGTGTATTGCTGATTATCAAATTTTTAATTTTTTTCAAACATTTAAATAAATCTTTTGTTATTTCAATAATACTACCACCTGTATATTGAAGTTCTTTAAGATTTAATTGTCCATCAAATTGATAACAAATACCAATTGTATCATTATTCAATAATTCTAATTTTTCTAATTTTGGAAAATTTGGTAATATTTGATAAACTTTTGTATTATCTTCATTAACTTTTAATTTTAAAGATAATAAATTATTTAATTCTTGAAAAGTAGATGAATCTAATTGTACTGGTCCTGATATTATTTCTAAATTTTCAAGTTTTGATAAATTAGCAAAAGCATATGGTTCAATTATTAAATTTTCATTTGATACATCAAGTATTAAAGTTTTTATTTTCACAGTAAAATTATTATCATTGAATACATTGTTACGAATTAATTTGATAAAATTATCAGAAAATTTAAGTGTATCTATATCACTTAGTAGAAAAATATATTCTATATTGAATGGTACTAATTCACGAATATTTTTTTTGCAAAATCGATCTAGATGATTTATTCTATAACACTCAATATCTGCGGATGATACAATATTTAAATTAATAATAATAATAATTGTTATTATTAGTGAAATTTTTATGAATTTCTTCATGTTTTTTTTTATTCTTTCAAACAATGAACAATCAGCTTGACAAAATAACTTTGAATGCTTGATATTTTTATTAAGACTGAAGAATTTATATATTTTTTAAAAAATATATATTCTTTGCATTTTACTGATAAAATTGAAACATAAAATTTTTATGTCTAGCTCGAGTTTAACTATAAAAATATTAACTACTTGTTTTTATATTGTTGCCCTAGAAATTCTTTAGATTAAATGAAGCATTTTATGTTGTTTTTTTAAAAATACATAATTTATATTTATTTTTAATATTATTTATATGTATACACACTATTAAATAGTATGTTAAACGAGAACAATTTGTTTCTAAATTATAAAAAATAATATATGCTATAATATAAAATACGTATTTTTTATAAATAAAAAAAAAAAACACAATTTCCAGAGTCAAGTATGAGAAAGGAAATATATATGTGTGTGTAAGAGTAACTACCGTGCCTTATTATACACGACACATTAGTGACCCCTTCCGTCCCCAATCGTTTAAGATTCAATTAAAAAATGATGGAATTAATTAAAAAATATGGGGTCTGGTAATGATCCCATAAATCGATGTCAAGCTTTCTTTTAAAAAAAAAAATCAGATTTTTTAGTAGAATATTTTTTTTTTAATTGAACAATTAAATTAACAGTTTTGCGTTTTTTGCTGAAAACCCAGATTTCTTCCGCTATGTTGGTAGTACGGTATAAGATTATAAATTTTTTTTTTTTTTTTCTCTGTTAGTCTGTTGCTTATTTCTGTTGGCTGCCTTGCAGAGTTGACATATGAATATATGATTATTGTGCAATATTGTGTTATAAAAATAATAAACACATCAATAATAAATGATACACCGGTAAAATAATCATAAATGAATATTAAACTTAATGATGTATGAATTGTGTTTGATATAAAAAAAAACTTTAAAAAAAGATGTGATATCTAACAAAAAACAAAAAACAAGTATTTTGTACAAAAAAAAGAGTCAAGTATTCGAAATTGTAGTCAATTTGTAATGTAACTTGTTTTGCCATTAATTAATTTTTTGATACAAAAAAATATATGATACAATCGAAACCAACGAAGAAATTTTATTTTCAAAACATGTAGTTAAATTTAGTTTAAATCTAAATTGTTGAAAAAAAAAAAAAAAAATTATACTTGGCCCCGCTATACATGAGATTGAATAATGTTGACTTAAAATTTAATTTTTAATTTAGGAAAAAACTACGCGGAGTCAAGTATAATTTTTTTTTTTATTTTTTTCAACAATTTAGATTTAAACTAAATTTAACTACATGTATTGAAAATAAAATTTCTTCGTTTGACATAAATGGTGAATCAATATTATTAAGAAGGTGTATATGAGTTTAGCAATCCATGGATAGCTGCCTCAGCTATCCAAAGTATAGCTAATGTAACTAGCTGTAGTTAGTTAGCCCTGGATAGTTGTAGCTGTCTATCTTGTTGTCAATAACAGTCAATAATATCAATAAATTTTGAATGCCCAAACAATTTCCAATGGAATACCATGATAGTTCTTAATTAAATCATAATGACTATAAATTGTCGACTAATTTGATAATTAATTTTAAAAAAAAGTATGATAGCCTAAACGTTTTTAATAAAAGCCCAATCATGCCCATATGAAGCACAAACGATAGGAATTTTTTTCACAGATGTAGCTGACATTTGTCGGTTGAATTCAAGGTGCTAGCTGAATAAGCTCCGAGGTAAATATGGGGCTATGTAGTTAATAATAATAATCCTAATAGTAATCAGCTAGAGTGTTATTAATTAATTGTATCGGATAAAGTTTCTATCATGAATAAGCTTGTTAAGAATTTCCAAAATCTTCCAACATATTCTCGGAAAAGTGATCTTGAAATCGGATTGAAAGCGGCGAATAAAAGAGTAATTCTGTTAAGCGCTGCAACAGGTTCAGGCAAAACCGTATGTTCAACGGTTGTAGCTACAAAATATGCTTTAGACCATATGGACAAAGAAAAAAAAGTACTTTGCTTGCAACCACGAATAAATGCAGCTATCAATTCTTGCCATTATGTTGAAAAAATTTGCAGAAATATTGAAGAATATAAAATGATTATACCAGGCTACAAAGTAAGTTCTTCTTCAACAGTAGAACCAAACACAAATTTGATATATGCTACTAACGGTATGTTTTTTAATTACTTGCGCACTGATATAGAAAGTGAATCATGGGTAGATTTACTATGTAAAAAATTTAACATCATTATTATTGATGAGGCCCATGAAAGATCAGTAAACAATGATTTTGTTCTCGCATATATCAATATATTAATCCGGTATTTACGTTCAGTTACTTCAAGTAAACTTAAAGTTATCGTAATGAGTGCTACAATTGACACTCTTAAGTACCGTGAATTTTTCGGTGAAGGCATTAATATTGAAATCAAAAATCCTTGTTTTCCAGTAACAGTTCATTATTTAAAAAACACAGCAATGATAAATCCAGACTTAATGGAAAATTATGTTGTTGATGTCATCAAAGATATTCATGTGAATGAGAAATATTCTGGGCCGAAAAATGACATATTAGTGTTTGTAGCTGGAAAACGAGAAATAGATTCAATTATAAAACAATTGAATAATATTAAAAAGTTGAAATGTTTCCCGTATCATGCAGAAATGACACAAAAAGCAAGAAGCAACGTTAAAGATAAATGTGAGCATCGTCGAGTAATAGTTGCAACAAATTGCGCCGAAACATCCGAAACATTTGAAGATTTAAAAATTGTTATTGATACTGGCTTAAAAAATTCTAACAAATATGATTTTATAAAGGATACATATTCCATAATACCAGAATCCATATCTAAACAATCATCGATTCAAAGAAGAGGACGAGTTGGCAGAACTCAAGCCGGTGATTGTTTTTGTCTTTATACCAAAACACAATACGAAGAAATGCAAGAATACTGTCCTCCTGAATTACAATCAATAAATTTGAGTCAAATTATGTTGACATTATTGGCAAGTAATATCAAAATTGAAAAGCTAGCACTTCTTGACCCACCCCTAATAAAATCTGTAAAATATTCGTATGAACAATTATTTTCATTAAAAGCAGTTGATGACGAATATAAAATATCAGATATAGGTAAGCAAATGACTAAAATTAGAGTGAAGCCACTCCTCTCTGCCATGTTCATTGATACAGGATATGACTATCAAATGGGAATAATGATAGCTGTTCTGGATAGCAATAAGTCCATTATTCAAAGAACACAAGGGACAAACACTAAAAACAAAGAAAATTTAGCATATTATTATACTCATCCACTGAGTGAGCATTTAACAGAATATGCTCTATTACGCCAGTTTAGAGAATTTAGTAAGTTTTATTATTATTATTATTATTATTATTATTATTATTATTATTATTATTATTATTATTATTATTATTATTATTATTATTATTGGTGTTGATATTATTATTCTTTTTTTTTTTTTTATTTGTAACAGCTTTGAAGAAAGTTAATAAGAAGGACTTGGAAACATGGTGCAAAGTCATGAATGTTAATTTTTGGAATATCCGTGGAGCGAATGAAGTTGCAAATAAAATATTGTCAAAAATTCCAGACAAATCATCTTTAAAGTCAAATAATGCAGAAGAATGGTATGAATGGCTAAAAAAGAGTCATAATGAACAAATTGCAAAATATGATCAGTTTAATGATATTTATCGCACTAAAAAGCATATTTCCAATCAAATAATAAATTTATTAAATGTTCGTGTTCAGAAGTTATATATTCTTCAATACTCAATTATTGGGCAAATTGTATTTCCGCTTTACGTAAGCCTATAATCGTCGAATTTTTACTTTAATAGACATTTATTGAATTAATTTTTTTTTTTTTTATATCTTTGATTATTTTTATAGCACATGATAACTCACCACTAAAACAATTGTGGCTTGATAAAGCATCAAGAATTTTAGGTAATGAAATTTACGCTGAAAGTGTTGACCTAAGTCTGGAGAAAGCTAAGGAATTTTCTGAACAAAATAAAGAAAAATTTGATTCAGATTACATTTCGAAGAATTGTAAACAACAACCAGTTGAACGGACAGCAGTACCATCATCATTACATATGGACATTGACAAAGATTGGGGTGAAAAAAATGACGAAGATTCATCCCATACGAATATTATGGAATTAGTATCTTGTCACGAAAGAAATGAACCGATTACTATTGACATCAGTGAGGATGATAATTATAATAGAGATGAGGATGATGATGATGTGATCTTTGTTACAAATAAAATGCCGTCATTAGGTCTTCCTGCAGAAGAATATGAACCATCTGATTATGTTTCAGAATTAGAGGTATATTAATATAAAATATTTTGTTAAGTATTCCATGATTATTAAAAATTGATTATAATTAATATTTTTTATTCAAGAAAAAATCCAAGGGAAGATATAGCAACTTTGAAGTGGGTTATTATGTACAGTCGAATGACATAATGGTCTGTTCTGTTATAATAAATGATGTTCAATATAGTGCAACGTCTGATCAGCTTGGAAAAACTAAGAATAGAAAAAAAAAACTTAAACAAAATGCCGCTAAAAAAATGCTCGAATTATTAAAAAAACAAGAACAAGAAAAGAAGAAGATTGATGTAATTTGACCTTAACTTGGCATTCTTGTTTGAAACATATTGCTCGGACATTATCAAGTTAGCTTCCGTGGCCTTAAGCCCTTCTGACCTTCTAGTGATATTGATAAACCACCTTGATTATAACGTATAAAATTATTTCTAAAACTTGATGATTGTGTATTTTGTATATTTTAAGCTATATAAATAAAAGGATCGCCATTCTATGTATTTCTTATTTTATTATAAAGAAATTGAGAACTTACTTTGTATAGCAATCGAAAAAGGTCGTCAAGGAGAAAAAAATGCCTTTAACAAAATTTCGATATTTCAAATATGTTTCGAGTTATAATAATTAATAGATTTCGATATATTAATTTTTTTTTTTTTTTTTCAAATATAATAATGGCAATCAATAAGACTAGTCGAGTAAAAAAATAAAAGTCCAAATAACAATTTCGATATCTCGAATAGTTTTCAAGTCATAATATATTTCGATATATTAAATTTTTTCTCTTTTTTTCTAAATTTAATAATGGCAATCGATAAAACTCGCCAAGTTTGAAAAAAAAGCTCGAATAGAAATTTCTATATCTCGAATAGTTTTTGAATTATCGATATTTTTCTGAAAATGTATACGATTTTTCTTTTTCAAAAAAAAAGTCCAAATTTTTACAGAGGCAAAGCCATACGTATTGAAATCACTGGCAAAAAATAAAGAATGTTCATATCTTCTAAATTTAATGAAGCATGTATTTTTAACATCAAAGCTATTGTGATATGTACTTGTTTATATTAATTTATTTTTATCTCATATTATAAAAGAATCAAGAACTTACTTTTAAATGTATAGTCGTATTGATATAAAATTAATTAATTTTTTGTTGATTATACTTCAAATTGTTGCATTAATTATAAAATAATTATATTTTCACTTGTCATCATTTTATCATGTACATTAACAATTGCAACAAATCCATGTCAAAATGTAAACAAAAACAACACACGTGACCGTGAAACCGTCCAGATGCAAGCGCTATCCTCGGCAACTTTATATACTATACTTGCTCCATTCCGTCGGCGACAGTAAAATCAGCTAGTTTACGCTCCTTGTAGACCTTTATGAGAGAAACATACAGTTAAGTTTCTAGGAGTCGTGCTGGATTCAGAGCTCAAATGGAGCAATGATATTAACTCTAAAATAACAAAATGCAACAATCCTATGAAAATAATCAGCTGTTTAAGATACACTTGGTGGGGAGCTGATCCAACTGTATTAATTAGATTGTATCGTTCTTTAATAAGATCCACAGTTGATTATGGTGGTTTTTTATACCACAACATAACCAAGACAGCAAAAAGTAAATTAGATAGAGTACAATACAAAGCTTTAAGACTGGCATTAGGTTATACAAATAGTACACCAACCAACATCATATTGGCAGAAGCAAGAGAACCACCAATATCGTTAAGATACCAATACTTAGCAAGTAATTATATTTCTAGAGTATCATGTGATGAAGAGCATATATTAATACCAATACTAGAAGAATTATCACATATACACAACAATAATACAACCATCAAGAAGTGTAAAAAATCAATGGTAATAGAAAGCTACGAAAAACAAGAGACAATTAATCATTTGTTGGATAAAAATAATAAACCAATGTGTTTTAGTTACAAATATGAAGTTTTATTCACTAATATATCTGTTTCTGACAAAGAAGGTAGAATAATACAAAAATCAAGTAAACCAAATGATGAATTTCAAATAATATTTGAAAAAAGATTAGCTGAAACATGTTGTTTTTTTACTGATGGGTCCAAGACAAAAGGTGGACCTTTTGTAGGCTTTGCTTCATTTCAAGCATCAGAGGAAAAAAAATATAAATTTAGAACAGTAGAATTTGCATCAGTATTTACAGCTGAATCATTAGCTGTTATGGAAACATTGAATATCATTGATAAAATGAGACCAGGTCAATACACAATTTTCTCTGATTCAAGTAGTGTACTGTCAAGTATAAAGTTCAACACCAAATTATCAACATCTGGTCAATTAATTTGGAAAATTAAAGATAAAATAGTTGAACTAATGAATAAAGGATATGATATAAAGTTCTTTTCGATCCCAGCACATTGTGGGATAGAACAAAACGAGTTGGTGGATCAAGAAGCCAAGGCTGGTATCATGACAGGGAAAATATCCCAAATATTAATTCCACTTGCTGATTTTAAAAGTAAATGGAGAGAAGATTTAAGACTTGAATTTCATAGATGGTGTATGAAAACAGCTGGTGAAAAAGGTACCAGGTACTTCATAAAGTATTATAAAGCAAGTCCTAAACCATGGTTCAATGACTTCAACTTGAACCGTGAACAAATTGTCATGATAAACAGAATAAGAAGTGGTCACACTACAACAAGAGCAAGTCTAAAGCGTTTTGGCATCACAACAGATGAATGGTGTAAGTGGTGCCTTAATAAAGGTACTAAAAAGGCTGAGACAGTAGAACATATTATCTGGGACTGTGATAAATTCAAGGAAGAAAGGAAAATCTTTATTGAAAGAATTACCAACAAGGGAAAGAAAGTGTTGAACAAAGATATTGAATGGTATATCAACACCAAAGAAAGAAGGATGACTGAAGCACTAGGGAAGTTTTTGAGTGCAATTAGAATATATTTCTAGTAACATTTAAGTCTGTAAATAGAAGATAGAGGGCCGTATGGGCTGGTACCCAGGCTCTATATATTTTTGGTGTATACATGTAGTATACACATATATTAAAAAAAAAAAAAAAAAAAAAAAAGGATGTTTTAAACTATGTTTCAAACGTAGTTTTAAACATAGTTTAAAACACATTATGTTTTATACATTAACAACCCTGGTCTCCTTGAAATTTGTCAAGTGAATAAGTGAAAAAAAAATAAAAGAAGTAATGGAAACATTTAAGCGTTCACTTACCGAAAGACAAATAGAATTAGAAGCAAAAAAACAACAGAATGATTTAACAACAGGAAGAATGGTTTATTGAGTAAAGATGATTCTGAAAAAGCACGTAAACTTGCTGCATTAAAAGCAAATATAAAAGCTACTTCTGGTTTATTAGGTATGTCAACAATAATTCCTACACCAACAACTACATCATCATCATCATCAACAACAACATCAGTAGATAAACCAACACCATTGATACTTGATGAATCAGGACGTACTGTTGATATAACTGGTAAAGAAGTACAATTAACACAAGTTGTACCAACATTAAAAGCAAATATAAGAGCCAAAAAACGTGAAGAATTTCGTGCACAATTACAAAAATCAAAAGGTCCAGAAGAAATTGAAGATACACATTTTTTTGATAATCGTATTGGTGTTAAACCAGCAATACGTACAAAACGTGCATTTAAATTTCATGAACCAGGTAAATTTCAACAAATTGCTGAAAAATTACGTTTAAAAGTACAACTAGAAAATTTACAAAATGAAATAAGTCAAATTGCTAGAAAAACAGGTATAAGTTCAGCAACAAAATTAGCATTAATTGCACCTAAAAATGAAGGTTTAAATGAGGATGTACCAAATATTGAATGGTGGGATTCAGTTATACTTGTTAATAATTATCCAACAAATTGTGATGATGAAGTACAAATTAAAATAACAACAATTACAAATTTAGTTGAACATCCAACACAAATGCGTTCACCATCTGATCCATTAAAACCAGTATATATGCAAATGTTTTTAACAAAACAAGAAAGAAAAAAATTACGTAGACAAAATCGTCGTGAAACATGGAAAGAAGAACAAGAAAAAATACGTTTAGGTTTAGAAGCACCACCAGAACCAAAATTACGTATATCAAATTTAATGAGAGTTTTAGGTACTGAAGCTGTACAAGATCCAACTAAAATTGAAGCACATGTTAGACAACAAATTGCTAAAAGATTAAAAGTTCATGAAGATGCTAATGCTGCTCGTAGATTAACAGTTGAACAAAAAAGAGAAAAAAAAGCAAGAAAATTAAAAGAAGATACATCATTAGGTGTACATGTTTCTGTTTACAGGTAATTTAAACAAATTAATATTTTTACTTTGAATTATTATTTATTTATTCATATTTATTAATATATATTTTATTTTTTTAGAGTACGAGATTTAGTTAACAATGCATCAAAAAAATTTAAAGTTGAAACAAATGCCAAACAATATTATTTAACTGGTTGTGTTATGCTATTTCGTGATTGTAATGTTATTGTTGTTGAAGGAGGACCAAAACAATTTAGAAAATATAATCAACTTATGATGCATCGTATAAAATGGGAAGAAGATATTATCAAAGATACTGATGGTAATGATGTACCAAATAAATGTGTATTAGTATGGGAAGGAACAAGTAAACAACGTCATTTTAATGATTTTAAAATGAAACTTTGTCCAATTGAAAAAATAGCTAGAGAACATTTTAAAAAACATCAAGTTGAACATTACTGGGATCTAGCATATAGTGGAGCTGTTTTAGGTAACACAGATGATACTACAAGTTGAAAAAAAAAATCTAATACAACTAAAAATATAGAAAAATATTTTTTAATAAAACATGTATTTATTAAATACTACAATGCATTAGAACTATATGAATAATATTTTTTTCTTTTTCTTTCTTATTTATTTTAAAAGAAAAAAAAATTATAAAAATAATATTTACAGATGAATAAATCTTGCTTGATGTTTTTTTTTTTTTTTTTTCTTTACAATAAGTTAATTGTTAATATACAATTCAAATCAGTCATATGTTTTGTGGCCTTGATCATCCACCTACGAGTTTTATAAAATGTCATAAAAGTACTTTTTCCAGACAAGGATTTTAAATAGTCAAGTCATGCGATCAATTATTTTAATTTTAAACAACATGTAATTCTATCAAAGTAATTAATGAATATTAATATTTACAAAAATCATTTTAACAATTAAATATTACTTATGTATTGAAAAAAAAATATATATATATTTTTTATTCGTTTATTGATTTTAATCTTAAGATTAAAATACTGATACAATAATAATGCTATGAAAAGAATACAGCCCCACTCTATGGAACATTCGAATTCAGAAGCTTTCTTTCCTTCCAAAGAGGTCTTTATAACTATTCAAAGAAATACAACAACAGTTGTGTATTATCTTAAAACCGATACAGCACTTAAATTACAAACCAATACTTTTTTTTTATATATTTAATAAGAAAAATAAAAAAATTTTATATTATAAATAAAATGTTTTACTATATTTGCTGGTAAGTTTAATGACTATATATTTAAATTTCGAATATTTTATCTTTTTTAAATGTTTAATTTAGTGAGAGATTCTATGAAAAAAGCAAATCAATAAATATTAGTCAGTGAAATTACTGATAAGTGATAACAAAAGAGTGTTTAATTGTTGTTTTCTAGTTAAAGCATTGTATTTTAAAAAATTAATCGTAAAATTGTTACTTGAAATCCACAAAAATATATTCCTAATTCGAATTTTTTTATTTTTTTTTAATAAAATTAAAATAGAGCTGTTGAGTCTGAAAATAAACATATCTTATCAGATTATCATTGATATTTATTATTCATTGTAACAATGATTTATCTTAAATGAAATATTTCATTGAAAAAAAAAAAATAAGTTAAAAACTCACAAAAGAAGAGACTCAATTTAATTTTTAAAAGAAATATCAACCCACTGATAAAATAAAAGTTAACAACATATTGAATAAGAGTAAGACTTGTAGGTACTTTTTAACTATACTTTTATTTAAATATTGTTTTTTAAATAATCAAATATTATTATATAAAATAATGTATATTTAAATTTGTTGAGATACTTAAAATCATGATGATTTAGTTTTTTTTTTCTAGAATTAATTACAGCATTCAAATAAAATTTTTAATATTATATTTTTGTTTTTAGAAATACTAGAGTTTATCAATTATCAATAATAAATAAAAATAAAAATCGTAATTTATAAATTTAAATAAAACTAGTATCATATTTTTTTTTTTTACAACAAAAAAATAAAAATATAGCATTTTTTATTAGCTGATATTTGCAATTGATTATCGTGGGATTTTAACAAATATATTATGTCACAAAAATACCAGGAAAAATTCTAAATGTCAAGAAAAACTAACAAAAAAAAAAAAATAAATGAATAAATTCATGACTAAAAATAAAAAAACATTTCATTTATTGAATTACAAAATCTTTCAGGATATTTTTTTTAATGGCACTGATTGAAGGGACTATCCTGCCTCAAAAAATGCTTCAACAATTGGATAAAAAAGCAAATGAAACAATGAATAAATATAAACATACAGAAGAATTAATATTAAATTCAAATATAAAATTAAATCATGAATCACCATCATGGTATCTTGGTGTATCACACGATATGTCAGAAGAAGCAGGAAATTTATCATTAAAAGCATTGAGAAGTGAAACAATGGCAATAATGCTTGTTGAAGCATTAAAAATGTCACCAAATGATGCATTAAAAATACTACCATCTATGTCATTAACACAAAATATATGCAAAGAAACATTAAATAGTATTCAATCACAATATAATTGTAAATTAATTGATAAAAAATATCGTACACATAATGGTAAATGTAATAATCCATTTAATAAAAATTGGGGTAGTTCATTAGAAGCATATACACGTTTTTTATCACCTAATTATCAAGATGGTGTATCATTACCAAATATTAATCTTCCAAGTTCACGTTTAATATCAAAAAAAATACATTCTGGAAATAATGATTATCGACATCCTTATTTAATGGCTATAACATCATTATTTGGACAATTTTTATTAAATGATATATCACATACACCAAAAATTAAATTAACAAATGGTGAACGTTTAAAATGTTGTGATGTTGATTATAAATATTTTCATTCTGAATGTTTTCCAATAAAAACAGATAATGACATTGGTTGTATGGAATATTCAAGATCAGCACCACATCCTGGAAATAGTTTGGTAATAAAATTAATAATTTTTCATTTATATTGTGTCAAAAATTATAATGAGGTTAAATTGTTTTTTTTTTTTTTCTTTTTTTTTTTTGTTTGATTGATTTTATCTCGTTCCGGATTGATTGTATTTATTTAGAAAGGTGAAAGTTATTGATTATTTAAAAAATGAAATGAATAACAATATAACATAATTTCTTGATATTTTACTTTTTACTTTTTTTAGAAATGTAAATTAGGACCAAGAGAACAAATAAATCAAGCAACATCATATTTGGATTTATCACCAATTTATGGAACTAATGATAATATATCAAAAATATTACGTTTAAATAAAGATGGTTTATTAAATACACAATACAATAAATTACCAATGGCATTAAAAAATTTTGATTATTGTCGTAATAAAAATAAAGCATTTCCTTGTTTTTTTAGTGGTGATACAAGAATTAATGAACATCCTGGTATTGCATTGATGCATATTTTATTTATAAGAGAACACAATAGAATTGCTGAACAATTATCAAAATTAAATTCACATTGGAATGATGAAAAATTATATCAAGAAGCAAGAAAAATTGTAATTGCTGAATATCAACATATCACTTACAATGAGTTTCTTCCAGCAGTGTTTGGTGATATTAATCTAGACAAGTATATTCAATTTGATAAATATAAAAGGCATAAAAAAAAATTTGTAAATTTCATTATTAAATTTTTTTTTTTACAGATTTGATTTAGAACTTGTAAGATCTGGATATTTTACTGGTTATGATTCAAGAATTGATGCAACAATTTCAAATGCTGGTTCATCAATTGGATTATTTTTTATAGCTTCTATAACACCAAAAACTATTGATCTTATTGATTCAGGTTCATCATTAAAATCTGGTGAAAGAAATTTATTATCAGCATTTTATGCACCACAAGAACTCTATGAAGCTGGTGCAATTGATAGACTTATTACTGGTGCAACTGGTACAACTGTTACAACTAATTAAAAAAATATTTATTACAATATTTATTTGTAAAATTAAATTACTGTTTTCTCTTTTTTATTTTATTGAAATATTTATTTATATATTTTTAGGTGGACACTTGAGGCAACCATCACCACCAGGTTTAAATGAAGTATTGCTTGATCGTTATTTTAATGATGGTAAAACAAATAATAATGCTGTTGATTATGCTGCTCAACTGATACAACAAGGTAGAGATCATGGTTTACCATCATATACACACTGGCGATCATTTTGTGATTTAACAGAGGTCAAAACGTTTAATGATCTTGAATCAACAATGAGCAACGATACAATAAAACGTATTGAAGAAGTTTATCGGTAAAAATGAATTTTTAACAAAACTTACTTTATGTTGTTATTTTTTTTTAACTTATGATATTATTTAATTTAAGAAATGTTGAAGATATTGATCTTATAACTGGTGCACTCTCGGAATTTCCAGTTGAAGGATCAGTCATGGGACCAACATTTATTTGTTTACTTGGTCACACCTTCAGGAATATTCGTCTAGGTATATTTTTTTTCTTAGTAAAGCATCAATTCTTTTTCTATAAAATTATGTAAAAAAGATTCTAATATTTTTTATTCTGTTATGTGGTTTTTTTTTTTCCTGAAGGTGATCGTTATTGGTATGAAAATGGATTGACACCTGGTTCATTTACACTAAAGCAACTTGATGAAATACGTAAATCAACAATGGCTAAAATTTTGTGTAACAATGGCGACAGACTAAAACGTATGCAACCAAGAGCATTTTTATTGAAAGATCCATTCTTGTACGTTATCATTTATTTTCTTTCAGTTATAATAATTAAATTATTATATTTTTTTTCTCATAATAATTTATTATTTTTTGTTTTTTTTTAGAAATGAATTGACTGATTGTCATTCATACCAAAATACTGGAATCAATTTAACACTTTGGAAAGAACAGAAGTAAAAAATAGTTATAGAATTTGATATTCAAAAATTTTAAAAATATTTAAAATCAATGCCTCCAAAATAAATTTAATTTATGTAAAAAATAAAAATTAATTTTTTTATCTTCAAGTTTATTGATTCAATAAAATTTTCTAGATGCAAAAACAAGTTCAACGCGATGCTAAAAGAAAATGTATTGAGTATTGACATTTAATTAAAATAAATTACATGTATTTAACGATATTTTGCTGTAAAATAAGATAAATTATTTTTTATTTTATTTAAAATAGATTTTACCATTGAGGTGTGTTATTGACATACAAAATATTTGCTATTTTACAATCAATTTATTGATGGGAATTTTATTTATATTTTTAAAAATTATATCTCGTAATTTGAAATTTTTTAGATAAATTTATTTACAGTTTATTTTTTAAAGCTTCAAAATATGATAACAAAAATACAGGTATATTCTTTATTCAATTATAATTATTAGAAATAAATACAGTAAAAAATTTATTAATTTCAATTTATAAAATAATTATGTTGATTGTCAAATTTAGTAAAAATATTTTTGTCATGATAAGATCAAACACTGTGTCTACAATGACTGCACTAAAAAAAAAGATACAATGACTCAGTTACTACAAACAATCTTATAAAAATACTATTTTATTCTTTAATAAATAGAATCAATAGCTTTTAATCTTTTACTATATAATTGAATTTACTCGTTTTGTTGTTATGATATCATTGTTTTGCCTACAAAATGATTACAAAAGAAAAAAAAAAAAAATGACCCATGACTAATGAACAACTTCTTGGATGTATTATTCATTCTGTTTTTCAAATAATGATAATATTTTTAAAATACAAAAACTTAGAATTAAATAAAAAATGTATTTATCGAAATATTTTTAAAGAAATTTAAAAAAAAAAAAAAAATAACACACTTTCTTCCTGTTTTTTTTTTTTTTTTCTTACCACCATGAAGAATTTTTGTAAGTTCAGTTAGTGTTCAATAGAAATATATATAAAAAAAAATGTTTATTAAATCATCAAATGTCCATGGTGGAATAACGAGTGTTGGGAATCTTGATCCATTGGCCTGGTTTCATAGTGCATGACGTGAAAGCTGAAGAACGCTGAGAACAATGTAACGCCTTTTTGCTGTTACATCGTTAACTATAATTTTTTTTTTTTATTATTATTTATGTTAATGCTTAATGTTTTATTATGTAAGAATTTTTTGTTTTTTTTTTAATCATATAAGTATTAATAATATTATTATTAATGTCAATACGCATTAATGCATAGTGCAATATATTTTGATTTACTTTTACTTATTATCAAATTGATAATTTATAACTTGATACTTTTGCTACCTCTAAGATGTAAAATTCATTTGACATGTGTTGAGAGATAAATATTTTAACATACTGAAACTATTTATTAATATGATGTACCTGTTAATATTTTTATTATTATCAATGTCATGTTATATTGTGCAATAACAATAGAATGCTTTTTTTTCATCAATGACACTCGAAAAAATAAAAAACAATAATTTCAATGTAAAACAATTGATCAATAGAATAATAAATAATATGAAACCTCATTAATTATTATTTATTTTTTTTTTATGTACATAAATAAAAATTAAAAAACTATAAAAATTAAAGAGACATTCATTGTTGCAATCATGATGTCATGATAAGTGTTAGTCAACTGTCAAATAGCTGGCAATCATGGAAGTCATGACAGTCATATTGCAGTCAAAATGATTATTGTTTTTTATTATTTTTGACATACACTAATATTATTTATTATTATTCAATGATTATATCAAAATTAAAAATGATAAAATTAAACAAAAATATAAATAATAAAAATTGTTAATAAATAATTATAATTATTATTAATAAAATCATTAACAATGACTTGATAATTTTACTATTTGTTTTGTCAATTATTTATTATTATTCAATTATTTAATGTTAAATTATAAAACAATATTTTTGATAAATAAATAATTACTATTATCAATTAAACAATTAATAATATTAAATGTCAAAGTTGAAATCATTTTGGCAGTCATTTTAAAGTCATGGTATCATCCAAAATCTCTTCACATTATTCAAATAGAAATTTATTAATTCACAAAAAATTAAAAAAAAAAAAAACAATTTAAATCAAGTACAAAAATTAATTCATTTAATAATTTAATATTATTTTACTTTATTTATAAAAAAATTTTATTCTGTTTTAATATTATTCATTAATTAAATTTTTTTAATTATAAAAATTTGTGTAGGTTTTTAGTATTAAATTATAAAACAATAAAACTATATGATTATTTTTGTATATTTTTTTATTTATTCATTTAATTCTCCTTATCATCAAATATTTCATTTATCAGCGAGGAAAAGTAATAATGCTACAGGACATTGAAATATCAATTTTTTTTTTGTTATTTTTTTTTCAAGTTTTTTTTAGTTTTTTTTTTTTTTTTTTGAAGTTTTTTTTTTTTTTGTCAATTTATTATTATTATTTAGATATAAGATGTAAAATAATAGTTTTTAAAATAATTAAATAAGAAAAATCAGCACAGATGATTCAAAAAAAAAAAAAAAAACTTGCGGGCAGATAATTTTTTTTTTGTTTTTTTTTTGTTCGTCATCAAACAATCTTTACATATTACATCATGAACTACATTTGGACATCATCATTGACAATAATAATTATGTTTTTTTTTTTTTTTTATTTTCCAGTTTACCTACAATTTATTAAAGAAAAAAAAAAATGTTTTTTTTTTATTTTTCAAGTTATTATTTATCCAATCCATTCTTTCCACTGAGACTTTTATACAAAATAATTAGAAAAATGTAGAAAAATTCATAAAATAGTTACATAGTACAAATTACTTTTAGATAATTATAATAGTAATTTAAAAAACGAGCACGAAAGTACAACCCTACTGTTTTTTTTTTTATTTATAATCTTATAATTTTTTTTTTTTTGCAATATATTTTAAATTATTTTTTAAATTGCAGTGTAAATTAAGCAATTATTTATTGTTTTTTTTCATTTATTTATATTTTTTTATTGTAATAAAATTGATGATAAAATGATGTTAGTTTTATATTTTAAATGAATAACAAATTTGTGGTATATATTAATAAAAAAAAAAAAAAAAAAACAAATCACTAACCCGAACTCTGGGTGGTTTCACAGCCTGAAATTCGTTTATAGTATTTTAGACTAATGTAAAAGCCAAAAGAAATTAATTCTTATTTTGATAATGTTTTTTAAAAAAAACTATTTTATTTTTCTCATTAATTTTTATTAATGCCAATTTATAGCCACCGCACAGTATCAAGTATCAATTAAATAATAAAATTGTTTTTTTTTTTTTTTTTTTAATTAAAAATTAGTATAAAAGTTACATTAAATTTTTAGTAAATCTATTTGCTGGTATCTATTTTTTTTTTTTTTAGTTTTTATTCAATTTTTATGTTTGCGAAAAAAAAAAAGGTCAAAGAGGTAATCACAAATCAACATCTTGAAGTGATCAAAGTATATATAATTAAAGATCTCATCACTATGTCATTGCTCATTTTATATTTCCCCACTTATTTTCATTTCACATACGACCTTTTTTTTTTTTTTTTTTTTTTTTTTTTTTTTTTTTTTTTTTTTTTTTTTTTTTTTTTTTTTTTCTTGTGATTTTCTATTTAAGTAAAGGTCAAACTATGACATTAAACCTTAACAATTTATTTTAATAACATAATTTTTTTTTTCTTTTTAAAAATTTCCATTTAAATATATATTAATAATAATTACTATAAATTAAATTTATATTTATTTTAAATATGTTTATTTAAATTATATAATGTAATTTAAAAAAAAAAATGAAAAATAAAATAATTACATAAAATTTTGAAAACTTTATTATTATTTTTTATATTAAAAAATTGTTAATTTTTATTTAATTTTTTTTATTCAGGTTGCACTCTCGAACTCTGTACTTATATCCAAAATAATTATATCACCTTCTTGTTTTGGTATTTTTTTCACACACAGACAAACAATATATGCCAAACAAACAAACATAAAAAAAATTTTTTTATTTCAATCACACTCATATTTTTATTAATTATTATATAATTAATTTTTTTATTTTTTTTAAAATTTTTTTTTACCACAATCTTTTTTCAACAGTACTCTTGCGACCAAAAAAATAAATTCTATGTTTATATTTTTTTTTTATGACTAATTTATTTTATTTTATTATTATTTATTTATTTTTTTTTCAATTAATAAAAGATTATTAATTATTGACTAATATAAATATGCAATTATACATAACTATATAATAACTGTCTAACAAAATTGGCCTGGTGCGGTGGCTCTGTTAGGATATATGCTTTATGTAAATGTACCAATTTATCTATTTATTATTTCACTTTGATAAATCTGTATATAATTAATAAAATCGTATTTTTTTTTTATTAAATAAATTTGAAGAATATTATTTAAATTGATATATGAATTTTTGTTTTTTATAATTTTATTGAAATTTTAAATGATAAAAATTACGGACACACGATTAATTCAAAGACTCAATCGATATATTAATATTTTACTTGTAAATTTTTGTTTTTTATAATGATCATTTATTTAATTTTTAGTTTATTTATTTTTAATATTTTATTAAACGTGTAGTACAAAAAAAGCAGAATTTAATTATTCTGAATGTCAAAGAGAATTTATTTATTTATTTATTTTTTGAATCTACTTTTTATAGAATATTTGCAAGTTAATATTGCTAAACATTATTTTTATATATATTTTTATTATTTTTTTTTATTGAACTGCAGGGAAAAATAAAAAAAAAAAAAACAAGCAAATATTTTAAGTATCGAAAAACGTTGAAAATTTTTTTGGATTAATTACACCATATATTATTATTACTACAGGAATTTATTATTCATTAATATTCATATCAATTATGAAAGTTTGTTTTGTGTTTTATGAATTATTTATTTATTTTTTTTTTAAATTTTTGTTCAGTGAGTGTATTTGTAACTGAGGTACATTGAGTCGTGTTTTAATGTGTGATTGCGCAATATTATTATTAAATGAAAAAAAAAAATATATATATTTATTATTAAATTAAATGATAAATTAATTCAAAAAAATTTGTCCAATTGATTTTAAATTTTTTAAAGTAAATAATAATAATGTACATATATATTTATGTATACATTTTTCACATGAACTTTTAGTTCTACGCTATCGCATATTATGCGTGCATAAATACTTATAATATTATATTTAATAACAGAGTAATTTATTTGTGTATAAAAATGAGAACAAAATAAAATAACAAACACCTGATTTTCAGTGGTAATACTGTCAATTCAGTTAATTATATCACCTAATTTTTAATTATTCATTCACCTAAGTTCGATTCAATGCGTGTAAAAAATCAACGCAGTACCGATTGTTTTTTTTTATATTATTTATTTTTTTTTATCAAGTAGATAATTAATTTATAAATTTTATTAAAATTGAAAAGCCGCAATAAAAGTCGGACAATATAGAAAAAATTCACAAATACAATAAAAAAATGCCAAAAAAATTCACACTTGCATTGTATAATTTTTTAAAATATATTTAATATATTTTTTTTTTATGATTTTTATATTTTTTTTTTTTTTTTTTTTTTTTTTTAGAATTTTTTCTGTGCATTTTTACAACGAATTTTTGATATATCAAAAAGAGAAAAAAAATTTACTACAAACAATTTATTTTAATTAATTTTTTTTTTTGTTTTTTATGTACGACTGAAAGTTTTTTTTTTTTTTTTTTCTAATTATTAACAATTTTTTTTTTCTATAAAAAAAAACATCTAATTATACTCCATATTTGGTTATTTTTAAATTTAAATTTTCTTAGAAAAAAGTAAAAAAAATTTCACCATCGTTCAGTCACTTGTACTTAATTTTTTTTAATGCTCTTATGGCGATTCCGCGCCTTTTTTTCATATGTATAACTAACACATTTTTTAATTTTAAATTTATTTATTAGTTTTCATATTGAAATTTTTTTTTTTTTTTTTTCCTAATAGATATATCATTTCCCCCCCTGAAATTGTGACATTAATTTTTTAAATTTTATTTGTCACTTTACATTAACAAATATGTGTTTTTACACATTTTTTTTTTTTTAATTTTATTTATTTTTTATCGCAGCCGCACAATCATTTTACGATGAACACGAAACAAGTCCTTATTATTATGCAAAATTATCATTTTAATTATACAGCAAAAAAATTGCAACAATAAAATGATTTTTTTTTAAATTTTATGAATTTTTTTTTTGGTAATAATTTTAAAAAATTTAAAAAACAAAGAAAAAATTGAAATTAATTGCCTAGATATTTTTTTTTTAAATTGTGTAGTGCATGTATTGTGTATTTGTGTGTACAAAAATTTTCTAAGCGTATTTTTTCGTTTATGTAGGTTACATATTATATTTAATTAATTTTTCATTTAATTAGTTTTTTTTTTTTTTTATTTTTCATTTTAATTTAAAAATTTTTTTTTTTTTTTTATTATTTTCATTCATTAAACATTCAATGGTTATTTAGAAAAAAGAACAGTACAAAAAAAGTGATAAGAGAAAAAATTGGCTAGATTATAATAAACACGTTTTCAATTACGTGTTTTTTTTTTTTTTAAAAAAAACTTTCAACTTCGATTCACATTCGATACAACATTATATTATTATTTATTACACCATTAGAAATATAAATAAATTGGGTTATTATTATTAAAGATTTGGAAAATTATAATTATATTATTTTGAATTTATTAAATTTTCCATTTCTAAAATAATTTACCCTTTTTATTATTTTTTTTAAATTCAATGCACTCATTCCCAGCAACTTCAAGTACTTTTAAAAATTAAATTTACACACTCGTTTGTACAAAATTTTCCTATAAGAAACAAAAAAAATAGTTGACAATTTATTAGCGCTGTCTGAGCTTATTTAATTTTTTTCACATTTTCGTGATATTTTTTACTAATTATTATGTTAAAAAAAAAAAAAAATTTCAAAGTGAAAATATCATTAATATCATTTATGAATTGTTTTTTTTTTTTTTTCATCATACATACCAAAAAAAAAATACTTGAAAGTGAATTTTTTCTATCATTTAAAAATAACTTACTTGCGATTGGTAACGACCTTGACAAGTAATTCTTCAATGAGCAATAAAAAAACAAAAAAAAAAAAAAAAAAAATTGACTAGTAAAGCATTTACAAAAATAAACTAAATAAAAAAAAAAACGAAATAAATCTTACAAATAATTTATTTATTATTATAATAAAAGAACAAAAAAAAAAACTATTTGCTTTTTGTATTTTTTTGTTTTTTTTTTTTTTTGTTTTAATAATACTCGTTAAAGATTATGTCTAGGTCTAGTCCATTTTAATCATTGCACTGTTCCCAGCGGCATTATTTACTTTTCTATTTTTATTTTCTATATATATATATATTTATTATCTAAAATTGATTTATGACAATACATAATAAATTCATTTATTTAATTATATTTATTTTTTTTTTTCTTTTTCTATTTTTATATTTTCATCATATTAAGTCAACTCTTTTTCTGATTATTTAGTAAATTTCCCCTCTATTATTTATTTTTAAATTAATTTTATTTAAATTTTTCAATTAAATTCTATTACAACTTAAAAATGACGTTTTACACTTTTATGTGTAATATAATATTTTTGTTTTTTATCATTTTAGTGATCAAAAATTAATTGTACATTTGAATCATTTTAAATAAAAAATTAAAATAATAACATAATACATATTTTTCGATGTTTAATTATTTAATTTTTTATATTTTAAATAAAATTTAATTTAAAAAAATTAATTTTTTTTTTTTTTATTTTATTATTTCTCGCTCAGTGCAAGTGTTTGTTGGTGGTATGTGTTTGTGTATCTTTGGTATGAGGAGATCTCTACACTAATTATTAACAATATTAATAATAATAATAATAAAATTAAAAAATATAAGAATTGTTATAGTAGTCTATTATTCATTATTTATTAGTTAATAAAACTGATAAAAATAAAAAATAATTGAAATTGACTTTTTTCTTAAAACTGCATAATTGTTGATAACTTTATTTATTTATTTTTTTTTCTTATTTTTTCTCGGTAAAAATGAACTGTCAACTATATATGATAGGTATAACTTTATTTTCCCCTTTTTTTTTTTTGTATTTTTATAAAAAAAAATATATATTTATGTATATATGTATTTAACAGAAAAAAAAAAAAAAAATAATATCCGGTTTATTAAAACACCCCTAATTACTATGGATTTTATTTAAAAAAAATTTTAATTAATCCCCATATTTTTTTTTTTTTTTTATATTTTTATTTTTTTGTTATCTAGAAAACATATAACGTTTATTTTTAATATTATTGAATAAAATAACTATATAAAAAAATAAAAATCCATTTGCAAAAAAAACTTAGAAATGAAAAAAAATTTATTATAGGAAATGTAAAAATTAAAAAACAAAATAAAAAAAAAATTTTCATTGGAAGGTGAACAGCATTTATGTGTGTGTGTATATATATATATGTCTGTTTTATTATTTTATAATAATTTGTGTATGTATATATATATATATGTGTATTGATTTAATAAAACTTAATTGTTATTTATTTTTGATAATTACTTCATTTTCTCAGTGTTATTTAATAAAAATTTTATAATTTATATCTGAGTATAAAGTGTAGAGTCTTGCTCATAGTATTCGTCAATTTATTTATCTATTTATTTATAAATCAACTCAAAAATAAAAAAAAAAAAAACTTTTTTTAAATGGACGATCTTAGAGATGACTCTTTCACTCTTACTATTATTATTATTATTATTATTATTATTATTATTATTAATTTTTTATCTAATTAATTATTTTTACTAATTTACTAAGAATATATAAAACAATTATTAAAAAAATGAAAAATAAAAAAAAAAATATTTATCATTACTATATTTACAATCAATTGTATAAATTGATTGTTGTTAAAATTCACACGTATATCGACGATATTTGAATATTATTAAAACTTATATTTATGCATTTTAATTAATTTATTAAAATTTTTTTAATTAACTTATTTATCGGATTTTCGCTTGTAGAAATTTGATAATCACATACAATCGCACACACATTTTCAACCAAGATATTTAGATAAGAATATAACAGCTGTATAAAAAACATTTTCAACACTGAAAAATACAAATTTATCATAAATGACTACAATTATTTATGCTTTCCAATTATTATTAGCTAATTTTTTTAATTTTAAAAATTATTACTAAATTAATTTAATGTTTTTTTTTTTATTTTTTTTTAATTTTTAAAAAATTTTTTTTTCTATATTCAGACCAAATTTGCTAATAAAATTTTTTTTTTTTTTTTTGTATCAAGTTTTTAAGCTAATTTTATTGATGCAATGCGTGTATTGTATTGTAAAATAAAATTTAAAAAAAAAAAAATACAAAATGAATATTAATATTATTTTTTCATACTAGTTTTAGATTTTATTGTTTTTTTTTTTTTTTTTTTTTTTTTCTGTTTAAATCCTGCGATTAGTACCGAATTATTATTATCATTTTTTGTCGATTATTTTTTTTGCTTTGATATTATTATTAAATGTTTAAATGATCATTATATATTAGTAATTTATATATTATTTTTATCACACATATTATAAAGAAGGTGAAGATTTGGACACCTAACATATTTTTTATTAGTTTTGAATTTATTATTAATTTTATTTTCATTGTTTTAATTGATTCTGGACTTTTATTATCTTGTATTTTATCAGAAGTTTATTTATTTTTATTTTTAATTTAAATCAATTGAATGTTATTTAAATCATGAAGTGAATTACTGGGTCAAATATGAATTATTTTTTAATTCAATGAACGTGTTCATTATTAACAAGATTGTATTGTCAAGTATTTGACCATTTTTTTTATTTTTTCTTTTTACTAAATGGTCTAGTTTTTATTGAGCATCATTTTATTTATCTCTCAATTATCTTGTGATAAAAGCTGATTATTTAAGAATAATATTATTCGTTATTTTATATTTATTTTTTTGTGATGCATAAAATTTTATTTTTTTTTCCAAGTTTATATGCTTATATTACTTTGGAGGGTTTATAAACTATTTTTTTTTTTTTTTGTTTTATCAACTTAAAATTATAATTTTAATTCATTGACTATAGAAAATAAAAATAAATAAATAACAAATTTAGTTTTAAAAAATCATTGTACAATTTTTGTTATTTTATAATTTTTGACATATAAATTAATTAAGTTGATTTATTTATTTTATTATCACGAAAAATATAATTGTTTTACACCTTGAATGTATACATTAGCTTTTAATAAAAAATTTTTATGTCAATTAGAATCAATTTTGGTTACATTTAAAATTCATTTGATAACCACTTCATTATTTTCATAACTATAATTTTATTAAAAAAATTAATTGTGTTTTACGAAATAATAATTTCGATTAATTTTATAAAAACATTTGAACGCGATCGTTAAGCCAATAAAAATGTGAATTTTTTTTTCTTTTTTTTTTATCCTACTTGTCGATATTTTTAACATAAATATAAAAGAAAAAAAAAAATAATCACTTTTTATGTTCTACCCAAAACCTCTGTTCGCAAGGACGAAAGATTCACATTATAATATTTTAAATTATATACTTTTTTTTTCTTTTTTTTATATGATTTTTCATTAATTATATATTACATATACAAATTTCATTTATATAAATTTTTATCCATGAAAAGATAATTTTTTTTTTATTTCTTGTAAATTTCTACGTTTTTTAAATATTTTTTTTTTATTAAATTAAGCTAAGAAATTTTGTGTCTTAATTGAGACAAATATTTTTGTGTTAAAATTGCACTAATTTGATCGTTATTAGAATCATTTAAAATATTATTTAATTTTTATAGAATTTTAATTATCTTTTATATTTTTTTCGATACTTAGATGTTTCGATTGAAACACGAAAGTAATATATGTTTAATTTATTTAATGACTGTTATGATTTTATTAAGTTATTTATTTTTGTAAAATAAATTTTTAATTTTTTCGATAAAAAACAATTTAAATTATTACAAATAGTTTTTATTTTTTTTTTATTAAATAAACAAGCAGAATAAAAATGTTAATTTAACTATAATTTTTTTAATTTTAATAATTTAATTGTTTTTTATTTTCGCACAATATATTTTTGTCTTTCCCTTTGATTTTTTTTCTAGGTAATTTTGCCAATTTCATTGTTGTTATTATTTAATAATGGCAAATATTATTATTTACAAAAAGGAGACCAAAAAAATAAATCAATATATATTTATATAATATATTCACGTTATAAATATATACAATAAATTAGTGATTAGTAACGAGTTTGCCATTTTTTATTAACACTAATTTATTGTTATCTAATTAGTTGTTAAATTTTTAAATTATATAATTATGAATTGAACGATTTTAATTGAATTAAATTGATAGAAATTAAAAAAAAAAAAAAACGTGAGATCATAAATATTGATTAATTTTTTTTAATTTTTGTTGTTTAAAATCATGTGCCGATTCGTGAATACTTGTTTATTTTTTTAAAAAAAAACTTGATCGTATTACAACTAGTCATTATTTTTTATATTTCACACTAATTTAATTATTTTATTCATTTGTACAATTTGAACTACGCAATTGCATCATTTGATTATATACATCAAAAAGAAAGAGTTGTTTTTTTTTTTTTTAAATATTTTTCAAAAAACGAGTGTGCTACTGCATTTTTTTTTTTTTTTTCTTTAAGGTACATAAAGAGATTGATACAAGGGAAAAAGTAAGATTAGCTTTTAACTAGTTATTTACAAATTTGAGAAAGAAAAAAAATATATATTTTTATGAGCGATTCACATTTCATTATTAGAAAAAAAAAAAAAATAAATAAATAAAAATTGTGAAAATAAAAATAAACAATCAATAAAAATATTGGAAGAATTTAAATAATTTATATAAAAAAAAATAAAATAAAATAAAATAAAATAATAATTTTTTTGCGTTATTTTTATCTAAATTTAACAATCGATTTTTTTATATTTTTTTTTATTTTTAATAAAAAAAAATTGAATAGAAATTTACGAAGGATTGCGGATATAACTCTCTAAGCCTCGAGTGTCAGTCTTCAAATTTCACATATATATTATATAAAATAAAAAATAATAATAACGAAAAAATAATAATTAACATTGCTTTGACCCATTCAATCTAATATTTATCTTTGAACGCAATTGCACAATTTTTCATTTGTTTATTTTTTTTTTTGTTATTTCATTCGGTTTTTAAAACACAAACACATACAAAATACATTTATTCACATAACAAACATACACACTAAAACAATCACACAATGCTCATTTGAATTAAAAAAAACAAAATTCATTTGAGCTTAACTAGAACCCCCTTATAATCTAATATAGACTTGCAATACAGAGAAATTATTATTTTTATACATACAGCGATAAAGTGTCATTGAAAATTAAAAATAAAAAAAAAATAAAATAATTGATTAACATTCAAGAACAAATAAAATATCGCTTTATGTAATATTCTCGTATTTAAAACACTAATATATTATTTCTTTATCGTTTTTTTACGATGAAGAAAAATCAAAAAAATTATTACTATGTAATAATAGTAGTGCGTGCAATTCGTCTAAAGTAATTTGTTCTCTTTAAAATGAGAACAAAAAGTCGAAAAACAAAAAAATAGTAATAATAAATCATCGCACTGATTAGTCAATATTTTTAATAATATTATTTTTTTTTTGTTAATATATCTTCTGATGATCTTACTGTGGTTTATTTGCTCTGCTGTTCAGGCCAAATACTGATATTAATCATCGTTGTTAATTGTAGTTGGCAAGTACAGATGTTTTTGCAGGTGAAGAAAAAACACAACTTTTCCATTATATTATTTTTGAAAAATAATAAATCCAAAGCGATGTTGATAGCTGCTTTTTTTTTTTTTTTATCACTTATTCCAACTTGTGTCTTCATAGTAAACATGTTTGTTGTTTATTCTAATCTTCTTTCTTCATTTTGTTGATAAAACATTTAAGAGTTGTAAAATTTGTATGGTAAAGTAGCACTTAACAGACAACCAATAAAGTTCAAAATAGATGTATAAAAAATTGTAGTTCTGAATAGTATAAAAAGATGATTCAGAAGATTTTTGGAATAAGGAAAATTAAAAAAAAAGCAGGAATAATGGAAAGATAAGAAATATAAGAGGTTGGGTAGTTAATTAGCTAAGGGCCGCGAGTAATAATTATTTACGACTTCTTTTGGGGTTAACACCAACGAAATGGTACAGCTCTTGGTCTATCTGCTCCTTCTTTAACAAGTGGCTTGTGAAATTCTCTACCAGGTCTTGAATGAATTGTAGCCCAGCAGTGTTCACAATAGTACTAAAAATAAAATATTAAAATTTAATTATTAAAAATAATTTATAAATAATTATCATCATGTTTTTTTTAGAAAAAAAATAATTTACCTGAAGACAAGTGACATTGGCGCAAAAAAATGGTGCAAATTTACCACCACAACGTTGTCCTTGACACTCGTCACACATTTGATCATCAAGTACGTATGGCTTAACCTCGACCTGAATTAAACAAAAAAATAAAAATAAAATAATAATATTATTAATAAAAATAATAACATCAATACAATTAATTGTTTAAATATATATTTTTAACTTACTCTTTTGTCAATGTCACCATGTTGTAATTGAACAAATCTTGCTGATATTGCACTTATATAACTTTGTTGATTACTAAATGCAACTCTACCAGCACCTTTTGGATATTTTAATTCTGGATCAGTATCAATACCAGCATAACAAACACCACCATAAAGTCTATCCATAATCATTGCAAGTTCAACGGCTTTTAATGGCCTTGGTACACCACCAACAAATACTGTTTTACGTGGATCAAGTGTCATTGATGCATCAAGTACAAAATCAGCATCACTTAAACGCCATGGACGTATTTGTACTGGTTTATCTTTAATTGTTGGTGAACTAACACAAAGATATAATTTGTCATCATCTTGAATACATGCATCAATAAGTTGTTGTACTGAGCTTTCATCCTATTGATAATGAAAAAAAAAAAAAAAATTAAATTGACATGTTGATTTTTAAATTGTTATTATATTTATTTATTATTTTTATTTACCTGAAATAAGAGAAAAGCATATCCTTTTGGTGGAAAATATGATTTACTTTCAGCTTTGTGTGGCCAGTCAACTACAAGCTGTCCAAAACGCCGGAAACTAGCTGTAATTTCATCTGCAATAAAAAAATTTTTTTTTTTAAATTAAGGAAAGTTAGACCAACAACAAAAAAAAATAAAAATCATAGAATAATAACTAATTTGTTGTGCTTCATATTTTTATTCATTTTTTTTCTTAAAAGGTTTTTTTTTTTTTTTTTTTTTCTCTTTTCTATTAAGCGAGAGAGTAAAATGAGATATAGACCGGAAAATAAAATAAAAAAATTGTAATAACTTTATACAAAAAAGTATAAAACAAAAAAATGAAAAAAAAAAAAAAAATAGAATAGTCATTGCATACCTTCATCAATATCAGGTGGAAGACCACCGACAAAGACTTTCCTCGAGAATCTTTCGCCTGTTTCACTGCCTTGACTATGTGGACTGCTACGGCTGGGTGATGATAATGATGGATTTTGTGGTGCATTCATACCACCAACACCGATATTAATACCATCCATTTGACCAGATAAATTTGGATCTTCAAGCAGTGTTCCACTTGGATCATCCATACCAGAAAAAAATGGTGATTTGCCTGAAAATTAAAAATATTTTAAATAATTATTATTTTAAATAAAAAAAAAAAAAATCATTGTGAACCATCAAAGGTTCACTCACTAAAACGTTTTCTAATTGGAAATCTAGCTCTTCTAATAAACATTGCCATTTTGAATTAATAAATATATTTTAGCTTAAACACTGATAACTGTATTAACTTTTTAATATATTTAAATTTATTATAATAAATTATTAATTAGATTTTTATGTATTTTATTTTATTATTTTTTGATTAAATAAACCTTCAACTGTCACGTTTGAACTGGTTGTTAAGGAAACCAGAAATCAATCAAAAAAAAAAAAAAAAAACACGTCAATTGTAACAATTAATTTGGACATTCCATTTGTCAATAAATCATTAAATTATTGAAATAATATTAGAAAAAAAAATGTAATATAATCACCTCTTGTTTTAATTGAATATATTCTTTTGTAATTAAACATTATTATTACTAATTAATATCAAGCACGTAATTGATATGTAAATATGTCAAGATTTGTGTCTCAGAGTTGTTTAAAAACTGAAGATTTTAAAAAAACTAAAGTCATGATTTTCAATATATAAAGAAACAAGAGAATTAGATTAGTATAGGGTGGGAGAAATAAGGGAATAATATATTCCAGAAGGGGAAAAAAAAATGAAGTAAAATATCATTTTAATTTCAACGCAGCAAAGAAATTCCGCGAATTATCATTTCCACGTACCAATAATAATGAATATGTCTTTTTGTTTTTTTTTTTTTTTTTATATCTTTCATATTCAACAAAAATTCTATTGGGGTCATATAAAAATATAGACATGTATAAAATAAATAAATAAATAATAAATAAAATAAACTTGATTAATTTTTTTTTTTTTTCATTTCTTTTGGAGTATTTTTATTAGAACATTTGTCTGCATAGCATTTGTCTTTTTTTGTTTTTATTTCATTTATATATATACATACAGATTTTTTTTTTCATTTTTTATTCAATTTTTTTATTGTAAAAATAAAAATAAAAAAAACCACCCACACGAAGAGTAAATTTTTGTCTCCTGGGATCTTTTAAAAAAAATATCCAAAAATAGAGCAGATTTTTATTTATCATATGTGTTTCAAAAAATAATAATAATTTAATAAAAATCAATCAATTTTTATTTTTATATGCAACAAAATAAATTGTGATTTTTATTTTGAATAATTTGAATTAACAAATATTTTTTTTATATAAAACTTAGTTGATTTTTTTAGGGTAGAAATAATAATTTGAAGTAGCCAAGAAAAAAAAAATACAGTTCATTAAGTTTTCATGAAAATATTTGAATGTGAGGGTATAAAATGAATTGTAATATTTTTAGACTATTTAAGATAATGATCATCTAGATTTACTCAAAGAATAATGATAATGATGATGATGATGATGATGAGGATTGAGTTTGATTGCTATGTCAACCCTCATTCAACGTAAAAAAATGTTCAATTTTAATTCAAATGCAAACAATTTAAAAATATATATCCAATCTTTTTTTATTTTTTATCATTATTGTCATTATATCATTTAAAATAATTTTATTTTGTATATTTTATTAAACTGCATGAACTTGAAAATAAATAATCAAGTCAGTTAAATTAAATTGACTAAAATATTTAAATTTTCTCTAGATGTTTCTCGTATTTCGTTTTTACGTATCATCAGGTTTTTTTTCGCTTTAAAATTATAAAAAAAAACCAAGTGCAAAATTAAATATATAATTTATCTATTATTTTTAAATTATTTGACATAAGCTGTATGCAATTTTGAAAGTAATTATATATTATAAAGTGTTGATATTGACTAACCACTGACGTCGATTTAATACCAAGATATTATATTAACGTTGAGAAAATTAAAAAATTGTTTTTCTTGAAAATTTAATAATTCTAAAATGTAATTAATTATTTTAATAATTGCAAGTTTTATTTAAAAAATTTTAATTTAGAATTTTTCATTAAATAAAAAAGAAAAACTGTTATTTTATTTTTTAGATTATATAAATAAACATATCTTTTTCAAAAATAAAAACGAAGATTTTTTTTTTTTATTTTTGGAATAAATAAGATGCTATAAAAAAATCATGTTGAAAGAAATGACTTGGAAATTTTCACAGTGACGATGGAAGATTTTTCAATCGTGTTTTAGGGTGTCTCAGATTAGAATGGAAATAAAAAAAAAGAGGATGAAGAGGAAAAAAAAAAATAAAAAAGAATTTGACATGCTTGAGATGAGACGAGACGGATATTTGAATTTTCCAGACGTATACTTTTATATATACGGTTATAGTTTTCTTTATTTTTTTATTTTTTTATTTTTTTTCCATTTATTATTGAAACTGTTTTGGGGGAATAATTTTCATTGAAATAAAAATATACGCATTCAAGTTATCTATTATTGAGTTAACATATTCATCATTTTTATATTTGATTTATCAATAAAAATTATTATATTCATATTTGAATGGTAAAATTTCTAATGAGTAAATTGATTATCGAAAAATTTGTCATCAAAATTAGCTTTTACAAAATTTTCATTGCAGAAATTCAATAATAATATTATAGAAAAATAATTGGGGATTTATCTAACAAATATTGCCAATGCTTATTAAGCAGATAATTGCCTATATATATGATAAAATAATTTTGAATTTTCTAGTGGTGATGATTACAACATAATTAATAATTTTAACACGTTTAGATCATACGGGTATCATCACATTTTAATTAAATATTATATATCGTTGAAAAAATAAATTTCTTATCATATATAGTAAGAAACTAACAAAAATTAGATTTATTTTCTCAATTTATTATAATATTTTTTAATTGATTGGTTAATTGTCCTCCTCATTTTAGAAATTACTTAATTATTCTTCTAGAATAATTAAATTTATATTTTTTGATAATCTATTAAAATTTTTTTTATAGTTTTCAAAAAAGTTTAAGTGAGTGGTTTTTACAATTTAGAGTTTAAGTATCTAACTATATCTATTTTAGGGATTGAAATGGTAAAAATAAAAAAAAAAAAAGTTTCTATTTTTCAAACGAAAAATACCAAGATAAAAAATGTGATTTAAAATACTTTTTGTATATATTTTTTAAAAAAAGGAAGAAAAACTAAGCAAATATATCAATTTAATATATTTAAAAATAAAATTTAATTACAATTTATTGATTAATTATAATTATTAAACGATTTATTCAATTGATTTGTTAATATTAATTTATGTACAGTGTTTATGTGTTTACAGTAAAATAATGTTTACAGAAAATTAAAAAACCCTTTAGAAACCAAGATGAAATATAAGTGAGTGTGAGAAAAAAATAAATAAAAAAAAAGATAAAATAAAAAAGGGGAAGATGGTATTTCCTTAGAGGAAATCAAGGGCCATGCAAACTCTTCAATGTCACAAGTTTATCTGTTTCTCACTTCAGAATTAATGATCACCAAGTATCCTGCTGTTCAAGACAGATGAGATGTAAATTGTACGACCAATGCATTATTCTTTTATTTCATTTATTCATTTTACCATCGCCCTTCAATCTTTACTCATTTTTATATTTTTCCATCATTTTTTTTTATCAGACTAAAATGTTTTTTTTTTTTATCAAGTATAAACCGTTTTTAATATTGAAATTTACATTTTTTTTTTTCTAACGAATCAAACAAAAACAAATATAAATTCTTAATGGATTAATAATGATAAAAAAAAAATTTTTCGTTGAAAAATTTCACCGGAGAATTCTCCGTTAAACTCCGAATTTTTCGTTGAAAAATTTCACCGGAGAATTCTCCGTTAAACTCCGAATTTTTCTCCGTTAAATTTCAAATTTTTCTCCGAAAGGTTCAATTGTAAAAAAGTTACGTAAAAATTTGGAGATTTTATTTCGAATTTCATGTCGTTATTTGCAACATGAAATTTAAAAAAATAAAACCACATAAAGGTTGCTGACCGTGCCACGTAAGTGCCCTCAGGTGAAGCAAAAAAAAAAAAACAATAAAAACAATAAAAAATAAAAAAGATAATAAAATGCAGAAGCGTGCACACATACAAAACATCATCAAAATTCTCAACACGTTTTAGCCCGCAGGCGACCCCTACGGTTCAAAAGTCCACCATGAATATATCGAAAAAGTAAAGAGACCCACATATTTTCATATAAAATGATATTATTTATTGTAATCGTAATAAAAAATAAATTCACGAATTATGTTTTAATCATATAAATATGATATATATATTTATAAAATTCATTTTTAGATTTGTTTTTCTCTCAAAAATAATATGCGTTGTTTTAATATTATTCATTGGTAATTTATATGGCAATTTAAAGTTCAAAATTTAAGGTGTAACTTGATTAGTGTTAAATTTGTTTTAAATTATTTTAAAAAAATCATTAAATGTTTAAATAAATATCAAGTCAATTTAGATTTATCAATATAAAAATAATCATTTATAAATTTTATTATTATTAATTTCTTTTTTTTTTTTAAATAATTTTTTTTGATTTTACCATGCAATTCATTTCACATAAATTTATAAAATTATATGTACACTAAATATGGATATGCTGAACACGCAAACTTTCTTTTTTTTATTTTTTATTTGATCATGACAAACACCTTCTCAAGTATCTATAAAAAAATATAAAAATATAAAAATAAAAATGTCCTCTAAAAAAACAAACAAAAAAAAAAAAAAAGAGTTTTGTGTATTTGTATTTTTGTGTATTTCTATTATTAGTTTGTTTTTCAGACAATCTAGATTGTGAAAAATAAAGTTCAATGAATTCATATAAGTATATTCAGTTAAATATATTGTTATTTAAAAAAATAAATTTATAATTTTATTTACAAATACGCAATTTGAAATATTGATAAACTTTAACAAGTAATTTTTTTTTTATAATATAAAAAACTTGTTAATGTTTGATGTGGTTTTTGTGGTTCTTGTTATCGAATAAATCAATAATTTGAATCAATTATTTGGTTACAAGAACTAATATAAAAAAAACTCTCCAAATTGATACAATTTTTTATTGGGCAAGTGCATTTCATTTAAAAATTATATACTCAAATCACAAGGATCACTGTAAAATATATGTTTGAACAGATCCCAATTCCCAAGTTGATATTTAAAAATATATATGTTTCTTTAATATTTTTAAGGAGGTGTTCAGAGCATGTTGCAAAGAGCATACTCATTTTTTTTTTTTTATGCCAATAAGCATATATATATTTAAAAAAGATTGAAAACACATAATCTGAGATCTCTGAATTCAAAGTTGGTTAATTTAAAAAAGACTGCAGACTTGGTGCAAATAAAATACTCTAAATTTCTACGAATAATTTTTTTTCAAAGTTGCCAAAAAATTTAACAGATTAATCAAATTTTTATCAACTGAAAAACTATTAAATAAATATTTTTTAGTACACAGAATATGGTATATTTTTATAAATTAAAATAATTAATCATTGTTATTTAATTTTTTGTAGAAATGTTAACGAGAGATTATCCATAAAAATTAAATATTTTTACTGTTTATAAATGTGTTGAATTATTGACAGTCTTTTAAAACATCACAGATATTTATAGAATAATTATAAAATTATTATGTCTGCAATACTTGATTGATTTATAAATAGATTTAAATCAATTTTAATAATAAGGCGTATTTATATAATGCGAAAGACTGGTTGGATTATTTGTTTTTACAGACTTGCTATTTGAATTAATTATAGTAAATAATAACTTTTTGAATACTGATCTTGTCATTTTAACAGATGAAATATATTTTTTATATATACATTTTTTTTATTGTTAATATAAGTATATATTTAAAATAGTATATACTCAAACCATTTTTCCGGTCTTTAGTGCTTTCACGTACGTGACTTTGTTGTGAATCACGTACACATCAAGTCCAACATTTATTTCTACATGCTTTTTTTTTTTTTTTTTTACTGTAAAAATTCTCAGACGATTTGACTTTATCTTGTCCCTATATATTTTTTTTTTCTGTCAAATTTTATTTTTGATTACAATAATCAACCATAGATGAATTTACATTTTCATTTTGATATAAATAAAAAAAAAAAAAAAAGAAAATTAATTTTTTTATTTATAAATAATAATAGTATAATAAAAGAGTATATTTTAAAATTTATAACATATATCTGTTTTTTTTTTTTTTATTAAATGAATAAATAAAAAGTTTCGGAAATGTTTTAGCATTTTCGTTTTTTTTTTTTTTTTATGAATAAATTAAATTTTTATGAGTATATATACTCAAAAATTGAACATGAGGATCCAATTGCCATTTCCGGTGTTTCATGTAATTTCCTAAAATAATTAATTATTTGTTATAAATCGTTGTTTGAATTAAAAAAATAAAACTATGTAATGTTACTGCGCATGAGAATGATGACACTCTGTTTTTCCTGATGTAATCATTTAATGTTGTTACAATAGTTCTCATATTAACTGCGTAGTCGAGCTTTTTAAACTAATTAATTTTATGTTGATAAAAATATAGATTGATGTGCATTGATTGGCTGAACAGTAATTCTGATTAAGCAATAAAAGTAATGGGGCTGATGAATTATAATTATAAAAAAATAGAATATTTAATTATGTATTTTGAAAGTATAAAGTTAAAACTAGTCACGTTTTGATGACAAAAAAAAAGTATAAACACGAAAAGTAACAAAGAATATACACTTGAGACACCTATACTTGAAGTTTTTTTTTTTCACCTACAAGAGTATATGTGCACAAAAAAATTAATTAACGTTAATCAAAGCTGCAAGTAGGTTTGATCAAAGAATGTAGAGAGTGTCAAAAAAAAATAAACCAATTGTAATTAATAAATAAAAAGATATAATATTTATTTTTTGTTTGAGCTTCAGCATCTAGACAGAAAGTAAGGTTAGCTTTTTTTCTCAAGCCGTGTATTTATTGTCCCAAAAGATGGCATGTCAATCGAATTCTAATATTCTAAAAATTGAATTTTAATTATTGTCGTAAAATCTGGCTGCATAAATATAGTTTGCTGCATTTTTTTTACGCACTTATATAAGCTTATCAAAAAAAAATATAATTTTTTAATTATTATGTAATGATGGTAATTAAAATTTTAAATATAAAAAGTGCATTTTCCTTTAAATTTATCTCAATTACTTTCAGTATTATAGAGATTGTATTATTTTCATGTTTTGCTATGAATAAAAATATTTTATAATTAAGTGTTTGCAAGAATATTAGAAAATCCGGTAAATTAACGAGTGGTAGGTTCAAAGCTCTCAGAAAAAAAAAAAAATACTACACTCGAAACTAGACGTCGTTCTCTCGACGAATTTGTCAACTGTGAATAGACAGTTTTATTCGTTTTAATTTTGAAAAAAGGAACTAAATTAATCAAAAAAAAATAAATAAATAAATAATTTACATAGAAAATTCTGAAACATCAAGGTTGAAAAACTTGAACGTGTTTTCTTTAAAAATTCACAGTATAAAAAGTACTGTGAATGTATTTATTATACTCACATAGAAATTATGTCAAACACGAATGAAAATATATATATTATAATTTTAAAAAAATTTGAAAAACTTTTTTTTTCTGCATATTTGCTTAAATTTATAAATGTAAAACTAGCTTATAGAAATTTTCATGAAAATTGAAGTGCATATAAAAAATTGAAAATTGTAATGCCTTTGGCGATGCCTGGGACTAAATTGTCAATAATATTTTACGTTATATAACCTTCTCATGTCGGAAAAAAAATTCAACGAATTTGTAAAAGATACGAATCATTTACGAACATAAATTTTTTTTAAAATTCAATTTTACTCAAATTGAAAAAAAGAATAATTTTTTATATAATTATCAATCAAAAATTGTTTGCATTAATATTAAAAAATGAATAATACATATCTTTATATTAAAAATTAAAATTAACATAAAAAATTTTCAAAAACTTTGAGAAAATTTTTATATAAATTTTGTAAAAAACAACTACTATCTACACAACCTCCTTAATTAAGTTTAATCTGTTCCACCATCATGACATGAATTAAATTACAAAAAAAAAAATATATATATATAATCAATACAAAACATGATAAAAATATTTTAAAGTTTTAGTTTTTTAGTTGAAAAAAAAAAAAAAAAAAATTAAATACATGTTTTTTAAAATTGAATTTACGTCCTAGTGAACTCGACAGGTGGCCTTGACACTATCTTTTAGAGCTTTGAACTCAAATATTATAACGAAATCGGTTGGCTAAAGGGGCTAATATGAATAGGTAACCTTTTATTTATACTTTGTCGAGTCACTATACCGTGACCATCAATTTCATAATAATTAATGTGTATTTTATTTTAAAAAAAATATTAAAGAACGTACGTAATTCTTTAAAAGTCCCACGGATATATTCAAAAAATACCACATGTTTAATAAATGTATTGTTTTGCCGTCTGTTGTTTAAACTAAATCTGCATTTTCGTTTTTAATGAATATTCATATATTCAACAACACCCTTTTTCCTAAAAAACATTGTCATGGAATTTATAAATTTCCATAAAATTTTACTCTTTAAATATTGAAATATTTAAATAATGCATATAAACTGATCCAATTTTTTTTTACTATTAAATTTAAATTATATATATAACATAAATATTTTTAAAATTTTCTTTTAATCAAATAAAATAAAAAAAATTAATAAAATAATTATCACTGTATTATTAAATTATATTATTATTTTTTTTTATTAACTAAAAAAAAGACCTTGAAACTCAGAATTCAATTACCATGTATGTGTCAAGTACATACACAGACATGTCTGCTAATAATATCAATTCATGCTAAACACATTTCAAATAAAATTGAAAAAAAAAAAAATAACCAGTTTAAAATAAAAAATATTAATTTATATATATTTTTTTTATTTATGTTTGTTGAAAGGACGATAAAAAAAAAAAAAAAAAAAAAAAAAAAATTGTATTTTTATAACAGGATCACCAGGTAATATGTATGATAATAAGTGACGATAAAAGTATGAGAAATAATATGATAACACGTTCATTGTGATATTACCTATGCATGCAAAATTGCGTATACACATGATGACACAAGCAAACTATATCATAAAACATATATGTGTATGCTGATGTGTCCTACTCAAACACTGTTTTTTATTTTTTTTTTTATATGTACATTATAAACATATAAAAACAACAAAAAATAACGAGTTAAATAAAATTATTTTCAAGCATCTGCTGTATATTTTTGTGTATTTTATATTTTATATTTTTTTTATATACTTTACTATAATAATAAATATGCAATATTGATTTATTTTATTTATTTATTTGTTTGTTGATAAAAATTAAGTGTGAAGAATTTTTTTTTTAAATCAAGATTGATTTTATTTATGTTGATAGTTTTAAAATAATTGTTAATTTAATGATGTAATTTTAAAACAAAAAATAATGTATATTTCTATATCAAATTTATTATAAATAATTTATCATTATTATTTAAACAGGCGAGACACGAATTGATATTTAAGAAAAAAAAAAAAAAATTAAGAATGAATAGATAAAAATATTATTATTATTTGAATGATTGAAGAATTATTTTTTTTTCTTACCATGTAATTGTGCCAGGGACTGTAATGTACTGGCATTGCAGCTAATGAATCCTGAAACAAAGAAAAATACAGTTAAATTAACTATGAGTTTAAAATTTTAATAACATATATTCTAGTAAATAAATAGAGACTTTGAAACTTGTCAAAAGTTATTGTCAAAATATTTTTTAAAATGTCATTTTATTTTTTATTGATGATAAATATATTTGAAAAGAAATTAATTATGATGATAATCTTTTTCAAAATCAATTCATCAGTTACAAAATTTATTCATCAGTTGAAAAATCATCAATAAGATTTTTGAGCTTAAAACAACTATATCAGACATAAAAAAAAGATGAACCATTTTAAACCAATCGAATCACAAAACTTTATGTCTTTCTGACCATGTTTTATCAAGAATTACAAAAGCTATTTCAAAAACTATAAAGCATATTGAGAACAATTTACTTTATTTTTATATTTCATTCGGCATGTTGCATAATAGTCATCAATAGTCATTGTTATTATCAAATATACATAAAAAAATACTTGAATAAAGCTTCTGGTGTTTTTGCTTCTGTAAAATATATAAACAAAGTGAAAATACGAAAGTCAAAATTCAACTGACCATTAAAGATTTTTTTTTTATCAGCATACAATTTTTTATTTAAACGTTTTAGTCTCAATATTACAACAAATAAACTGTAAAAAATTTATAATATATAAATTTTGAAATATTCAAATAATTTTAATTGATAATTAAATTTTTGTAATTAATTGTATTTTAAATATAATTGATCATGATAAAGCTAAAATCATATAAAATAAAATATAATTGTTTGTGTTAATAGAAAATATAAACTTTAAAAAATATGATTAATAAATGTTGATATAGTAACAATATATAAGTATACATTTAATGGATTTTAAAGATACGAAAAATATTATGAAAACGTATTTAAGAAATTTCACTTTTTATGATTTATTGAATATTCAATATACAAGAAATAACTGCATTCATATAAGTTGATTAATGTTTCGAGAATTTTAAACATGGTAATATATAATGTAAGATGTTTTATGTAAAGCTAACATGCAACAATGTATCAATATTTTGAATTTTAAATTTAAAGCGTTATTAAGTCTCAAATGTTGACTCGTATTTAATTTGTTTTTACGTCCAACATTTAATTTTTTAATGTAAAAAAAAAATCAATTTATATTTGAAGTTTGAGTTTTATAAAATTAACAGTATTTAATTTTATTTCATTTGATATCTGCTAAAGTGCAACACTAATTTGATAAATTAAAAAATAAAATGAAAAAATTTCTTTTGGTAAATAATAATAGTATACTGAAGAAAAAAAAATAAAAATAACTCAGCAATTATTAACCTGTTGATGTAACTAGTAAATTGAAAATTCTTCTTAAAACCACAGATACAATCGTTGAAAATTTTTTTAATGTTTCATTTTTTTTTTTCTCTTTTTATGAAAAATAATAAAAAAAAAAAAATTAATTAAACTTTTTATATCTTCAGGGTTAATGACCACATATTTTTTATATTTTCATAGAAAAATAAAAATAATATAATACCAGGATCTAAGTTATAATTTATAATCACAACAAAACAGATGCTTGCCGAGAAGAAAAATAACAGTTTGACGATTTGCAATCATGGTATTGTCACTCCCATTGGCTATTTAAAATATAGCTAAAGTATATATATATATATATATGCAAGATTTATACAAAATTAAATAAAAGAAAATGATGAAATGACACATAAAAAGATAAATAAAATTAAAAAAAAATTTTTTTACTATCTTTAATTTTTAGTAAATAATAAAAATAAATGTAATCATAAAAAATAAATATTATCTACATATATTTTTGATAATTTCAATTTTTAAAATAATTATTATTCAAAGTATTTAATAAAAAAATAAAATAAATTTTAAATTATTTGGTTTTTTCAATAAAAATATAAATAATCCTAATTAATAAAAAATAATTTTAAATTTATTTATTTATCTAGCATTTTTTAATGTAATGGATTTTATAATAATAATTGTAGTTTGAATAGCATTATGTGCGATATACAACTCGACATGTACGGATGTTCATATTAACCTATTTAGTTATACACGTGCAATGTCCCCTATACAGTATAAATTTCAACTTGCATAAATATAAAATTCATTGTTTTTTTTTATTTTTAAAATAAACTTAAATTTAAGGTTGTTTCCCAAAACCAAGGTAGAATGAATATTTGTGCTTAAAAACGCTATATACCGTAACGTTATATTTTATGTCCGGGTCCCCAAGATTTTTGTGCTGCTACTGATTGAAATATGTGCTAGTACTCAAAATTTACATCGTGAAACACTGCTATTTCACACTATAAAAAAAATCCTATTGTATGTTTGTGTATGTCCGTATCTGTGTGTTGATTCCTCTTTCCGCCAGAGAAAAACAACGAAGGAGAGACAAACAGTGATGCCGAACTATGAGTCCCCCACGCGCGCAAACCATAAAAAACAATAAATTACTGTTTTTCAAACTTGAATAATTATTAAACGAAACAGACGAAATGAAAAAAATTTATATCAAAAAATTTGTCGTTCTTAGGACTATAAACTGTTAAAATTTGAACGTTTTCTGGTGCGTTTTAAAAAAGTTATTAATAAAAATACATAAAAATATGAGGTAACACCTATATCTTGTGTGTTAAAGTTGTCAACTTTGACAGTAAATATCTCAAAAAAAACACACAAGAAAAAATTTAAAAAAATTGACAATGTAGATAATTATTTCATTAAAAAAATAAGACCAAAACAAAAAAAATCTGGTGCGATTTCAGATCTCCGAAAACAACCTTAAAGTATATACTTACTTAATTTTTGTAAATTTCAAACTTAATATTTCAATATTAAAATATAAAAAAAGCAGACGAGTTTACAAATTATTAAATAAAATTTTTATGAATATATTTTACACAGGATATTTTATATATGTATTATACAGGTAGTATATATATGAATATGGATAAATGAATGAATTGACTATATGCCTGGACTCCGACCCTGCCTGCGCTAAACCATCAACTCACTGTGCCCTTCCGTTTGATGAGTAATAAGTAATAAGCTTAATCATACGAGTTCAAATCACCTACCTCCCGTACTAGTTATGTCATATACTAATTAGTAATTTTTTTGGGTGTGCAAAAAAATAAATAAATAAAAGAGGGTTTGATCGTCAATTCAGCTATATATATAAAATAATTTTTTTTATTGTTAAATATAAAGCATTATATTTCAATTGTTGGGAAATTATAATTTTTGGCTAAAAAAAAAAAAATTGAATATATTTTTAAAGACTGATTTTATAAAAAGCAATTTTTTATTTTGAATTATATATATATAATTATTACAAGATATTTTGTTGTTTATATTTATTGTCAAGTAATGATTATTTTAATTAAAAAAAAACTATTTTTTTCAGTATTTAAAGAGAAAATTATTTAATTATTTAAATATAAATAAAAATATGTTTTATTTTTTTAAAATTTTTTCATATAAATCGATAGATAAATAAGTGAGCAAGATTAGAATTTCCGTGGTGACAATTCGTTATGACTAAAAAGAGATTGTCATGTCGAGTAAAAAATTCGTAAATTGGTTATTTAATGTTTATTTTAATGCTTATTGAAAAATATTAAAGAGATCAAAATTAACTATAATTTTGTTTTATTATAAAATTGATTGCAAAAAACATTTACCATTTTATTTTTTTGCCAACTCGATATCTTTTTAATTAAAAAAATTATCATCAAATAATTTACAAAAAAAATTTAAACACAATCAACATACCTTAACGCGACCAAACGGAAATAATTTTATGCGCACGCGTCTTCCAATAGTTTCAACTATATATACAAATTATCTTACAATAGGTCACTTTTCACGTTTTATTCTTATCAATATAATCATCGATGCATGTCTATGTATATTATACATATCAACAAAACTCAATGATTTTCATTAATTATTACAAATTTATCATGGCATTAATCCTCGACCCCTTTAATAACAAGTAATTTAAAATATATTTCATATCCAAAAGTTTATAAATTAATTTCAATCAAGTACCAAATAAAAATATATACAAACTATATCATTAATCTTGATTTTTATTTTAATGCAAACAACAAAGTTAATTGAATTTATTTCGTCAATTGTATATATTGAGAAAGTTGGAGATAAATAAATTTTTTTTTTTCTTCATGAATTAAATGAAAGTTAATCAATGATTCAGTAAATTATTATAAAAAAATTTATATATATATAATTTATGTAAATTTATTAATACAAATTAATTGAATGTGTTTATATAAGTATACACCTATATATTGAGTAATTGAGATGAGCTGAAAGCACAAATATATATAAACAGACAAGTGTATAAATACATATATAATAAAAACATAATGAAATAATAATAGTGTTAAAGAAGTTTGAAGTCAGCATCTGGAACATCATAACATATATATGCTCTTCTATTTAGGGTGATTGATGTAGGAGTGAGTAAATATAGCAAAGAGCTGCCAAGGACAAGACAAAATAAAAATTATTGAAAAAAAAAAAATAAAGAAATATAAATATATTATATGAAAGTAATGGAAAATAATAGACAGAGTTATGATATATATATGTATATAGACTGTGGTTTTTTGTATGTAGTGTATATATAGCGAAAGGATTCAGGTATGGTAGGGGCTACGCATGTCAATTGGAGGGCATTCAACTATCGATTTGTCCGGGGCTCGTTTGCTTTTACTCTCTGTCTCTTTTTTTTTTTTTTTTTTTTTTTTTTGACTCTGGCAACGTTCGTTTACCACCTTAAAACTATAACTATTTAGGCCCTCGAATTTGTCTATTTTACTACTATATAATATACCATATTTTACCTCCCCGGCCCTTTTCCCCGCTGCTACTAATGTTTATCTTTGATTTTTCTTCTATATTAAGGATGAATGATACGAAGCTTTTAGGTTAAAATTTTAGGTCTTGCACAGTTTGCCATAACTATTACTTTGCAAGAATAAGGAGCAATAATTTTTTATTATGCTCAATTGTTTATTACTAACGTCTTTGTTATTTTAACCTAAAAATCGTTCTTTTTTTTCTTTTTCTTAATAACTAGTCAATCAAACACCAAATTTTTTTGTATTTAAAACTTTTAATTATAGATAAGGTCATTATTTGACAGGAGATTTTTGATTTTTTATCAAACGTGGAATTTTTTTTGTTATTTTTTTAGAATAATCAAAAAACGGTGTAGTAAACAGATTAAATCAAATAAAAAATAGAGTTTTGATTCATTCTTAAGGTAGTCGTATTCTAACTCACTGAAGCATGTAAATAATATGGAAATATGTATGACAGAAATATTTCGAACCATTACAGCCGACAAACTGTTAAAATAATGACAACTTTTCGAGACTTTTAACGATTTTCAATACATAAAATACGAAAAATTGAAAGATAATCGTACAAAAAAATCTGATTTCAAGTCTATTACTTTTCGTAGAAAAAAACGTAAAAAAATAGTTGAGGTATACTGTGCACGTGCAAAAAACAGAGATAGTTGTATTCTGCGCAAACTCAGTTCAGTTAAAAAAGAAAAATATGGCGAATTTTTTAATTACGGACGATAATCCTTGCGAAAAAATTAAATTTTGTCTTGTCTAGAGTTGAAAATAAATTAGACTATCTGTTGGTTTAACTTTTTCCCAAAAATAACGCAATTAATCATTGGTTCGTTGGTTTGTATGTCAGTAGTGTATACTAAAAGTGGAAAAGCAAAATGATATAAAAGTGTTGCCAAGCGTATGTCATATGTTGAAGTATAAATAATATAAAAATTATAGACCATATTGGGACTAGAACAGTTGGGTGAAGTTTGAAAAAAATTTATGAGGGTCAATGTGAGTTGCACACACTTAATAAATGGGACTGTCGCATTCACACATCGATTTTTGTAGATTTTGAACCCTCAAAAAATTAGTTTACAGTCTCACCGTTAGAGGTAATGGAAAAATACGTCTACTTTAAACAAAATACTTGAGTAAATCAATTTAAAAAAAGAAAAACAAACTTAAAACCTTACACTTTTTATCATAAGCATTTTGTTTTAAAAAAATATCATATTCTTCATTTAAAATACTATACAAAAGTATTCAGTTTCAAAGAAATATTTTATTTGTCGTCAAACAATAGTTTTAATGGAAACTTGCCTTAATATTATATTAATGTCCACTTTTATTTTTAAAATAAGTGCTTGGAAAGTTTTACATGAATTCTGCTATATATACAACAGGGTCATTTAAAATATTTTATATTTACAGGTTATAAAACAAGTTACATCGTATCATATCACTTGATATTGCAAAAACATTTATTCATCAACTTTCAAATGTAGACAATTCCTAATTAAGTTAGTATATTTGCAATGAGAATAAATAAAAATCAAGGACATGTAAAAAAGTGAAAATCGACCTTCAAAAAAACCTGTTTAAATCAATTAGATTTTGACAGTCACTGCGAATCTTTTTAGGACAACGTCAAAATTTATGAATATATAGGTATACCTATAAAGAGTTTCTCAGAAAAAAAATTAATAATATTCAAAGACATGTTAAATGAATTCAAATTGATTCAATTAATTATTCCATTTTTCATATTTAAATAAATTTATTTTGTGTAATAATATTTACAAAATGAATATTGAATATTCATTTTTCATTTTGTTTTTTATATATAAATGGAAATTTTTTAAATTTAATTATTAAGGCTGAACATTTTACAAATTATTGATTGGCACTTTAAAATATCGTTGACCTGTTTTATGGACAAAAACAACCAAACCATATACATTTAATGTATAAGACTGTTTTTTTTTTCTGGTCAAACTTGTATATATATACTTTATTTAAATTTAAACTTTCTTCATTTAAAAACAACAAAAAAAAAAAAATAATAATATAATCAATAAAATCAAATTTAAAAAAAATATAAATAAATTGAATAAATCAATTGTAACACTGTTTAAATTTATATAAAAAATTTAATTAATTTATTTTTTTTTTTATGACGTATACTATTTTTTCAACATGTGGTATTATATTTTTCATACAATAAATAACCAATTGAAAAAGTATAAATAAAATCAACTGACACAAATCAAACAAACACAACAATAGCTGAACATTGAAATAATAATAATAATAATAAAAAATATACAACAAAAAATGTTGTCCTAAATTCTCAAAGCCACAATACGACTCAATAACAAGTTGCAAAAAAAAAAAAGTATATAAATACACGTAATTCATTATAACATTGCGAAAAAAAAAATTAAATAATCATTGTTATTATAATCATAATGATATCTTCATCATTATTCATTTGATTGAAATAATAAATATACATACAAAATATAATTTTGAAAACAATTAAGTATATATATTTCTAAATGATAAAAATAAAATAAAAGTACAAAAATATATAAATTAAAAAAATAATCCAAAAAAAATTTTTTGAAAAATCAATAAAAATGCATTATTTTGTAAAATAAAAATTATATGTGTGGAAAAGAAGAAATATAATAAAAATATAAATTCCCTGGATCGATATGGGTAATGGGGCTGGAACTGCTAAAAATAAGGGTATCGTTATTGAATGAATCCGGAAGATATATATTTAAAGAAAAAGTATACATGTATATATAAGTTAGAGAAAGAAAGAATGATAAAGGGGGGGATTTAAAGGGAAAAAAAAAAAAGTGGGGATATACTACGGCAGGTTTATATCCTTTCGTGGGGTGCAAAGTTGCGCAGGTCAGGCCAGGTCAAGGCACTCTCTTGATGCGAGCGCCGCGCGCGTTTCGTTACGTTTCGTTTGGTTTTGCTGGCACGTTTTGTACAAAAATAGAATTAAAGTTATAAATTGAGGTAAAATAAGACAACAATACTAACAAATGTTTTAATAAAAAAAAAAAAAATGAAAATAAATAAAATACAATATATTACAATTATTATTATTATTATTATAAACTAAAGAGTAGTCAAATGTAAAAAAAAAAATCATTTGACCTCAAATCAAATGATATAAATGACGATAGAGTGAGACAACAATGCAACCTCGAATGCAACAACAAATATCCCGTATATATATACAAAGTGTCATATATTATTGTTATTATATTCTTAAATACAATTAATAGTAAAATGTAGTAAAAAAAAAAAAAAAAAATTAATAATTTAATAAAACCTATATATAATAGAAATGTTTAAATGAATGATAAAAAACAAATTTATATTGTTTAAATAGAATCAATTAATTTAATTAATACAATTTATGTATTAAAAAATTTTTATATAATCAGAATATTTATTTAAAATAGAATTTCAATTTTAGTATTTAAAAAAAAAAATAAATAAATATAATTTATGAAATTGTTAATTAATGAGGTTAATTAAAATGTATCATAAAAAATTAAAATTATTTGTTTTATTATCAAGTTTATGACCTCAAAAATTCATAATAAATATTAATTATTATGTAACTTCTATGATATGGTTTACATGATTTAAAAATTCAAGTGTTTTCATCATAAAATATATATTTCATCAAAATGAAACTAAGTTATGTAAATAAACAAAAATAATAACAATTGTTTTGTTTAAATAAATAAAAAATGACACAAAAGTTGACAATACGCAATCATATAAAAATGTACATAGTTGTATTATGAAAATAACATTGACATGAAAAGAAATTAATAAGAAAAACAAAATAGCTCTGTCTTCATAAATGATTTTTTAAAATAGATCGCGCGCACAATTATTGATACATATATGTGCGTATTTGTAATTTTTCATTGCCTCAAGGTGTTTTAATAATAAAAATAATATTTTCAATACATATATATTATCATGACGAGGTAATATTAATTATCACATTAACGCAAAAAAATAAAATAAATATAATAAATTCAATATACAGTAAGCATTAAATGACACACAAATAATATTTCATTAATAATCTATTTTAAAGAAATTTATAATTATAAATATAATAAAACAAATTTGACACTTTTTTATATTTATAAAGATAAATTTAAAAATAAATTGCTTAAAATTTTTATTAAAAAAACTGCACCTTTATTGAAGACTGAATTGTTCCAGGAGAAGACATCACCAGTTGGTGTTTCCGGTGGTGTTGTGCCGTAAGCTCGAAACATATTTTTATTGTTTTTTTTTTTTTTTTTTTACACACCGGATGTTTCCCTCAAATAGTTATGGTTATTTAATTTTTTACTTATAATTTTAAGTAAAATCTTTTAATAAAAATTATTCACTTGTTATTTTTTTACAAATTTAAAAATTACTATTTAATTTTTTTTTTTTAATTGCGTCACAAATATACACACCCTCAAAAAAAAAAAATAAAAAAAATATTTAATATTAAAACACAAGTTATGAGACTGTTGAGTGGCCTTGGTTAACCGAGAGAAGAACTTTGTTACGACACAACTTTTTATTTATATTTATTATTTTTTTTTTTGTTTTTCTCTTTATAAAATGCGAATGGGGTCCTCGAATCGCGTAACGTCGCAAAAATTCACAAACTTATTAAAAAATTTTCTTTTCACTGTTATCAGTAATAAATTTACTGAAAAAAAATGATGAAATTTTTTCTAAATATTTATTATTTAAATTAAATAATAAAAAAAAATTAAATTTTTTTTTTTTTTTTTTTTAATTAATATAAATAAATAATTAAAATATTTATTATTATTTTATTATTTGCACTTGATGTCTCGTTTTCTCTTGATGCATATTTAGCTCTCGCTCCGATTTACCTTATTCTCAAGGTAAACTCCCACTACTTTTTTAGTAACCACGAGGTGGCACAAACACATGTAAATAAACATACACGAGCATGCAAAAATACTTGCTAACTTGAGCGCAAACGTATGTTACATTAAACACTGAACAAAAAATAATATAAATAATTGCAAAAATTAAAATTAAACAAAAATATAAAAAAATCAACACTTTATATTATTATTTTAATGAAAAAATTTTATTTTGATAATTCACTTTTTTTTAAATTTTTAATTGCCGTTTTTACCCACGTGTCTACATCAATTTATACGCAAAATTTGATTATATATTTTTTTTATGAATTAATAAATTATAATAATAAAAAATTAATTAGACTACTATTAAATAATTATATAAAAATTATTATCAAAAAAAAAATATATTTAAAAATAGATGTATTTGTATATAAAAAAAAAAAAATAAAAAAAATAATTTATAAATTTCTCACTTTTTGACTAATATAAAATTATATTTATTAATAATAATTATTATTTTATTTATATTTAATAATAGATATATAAAAATAAATTTAACTGTGTTCGGCTTGAAGTTCGGCAAAGGAATGGCGGCATGACGATAAGTCTCCCCGACCCTCAGGCGTGGGAGTCATCGGGACTATGGGTTGGTTTACAAAGTAGAAGAGAGAGAGAGAGAGGGGGGGGTTATAAAATAAAGGGGAAGGAGGTAGAGAGTATTGCTTGTTACCATACCCCCCGCTATTATTATTTCTTGTGTTGCTGTGTTGCTGAGACGATCACAGTGCATATATATATATATCATATATACTACTACCATACAGTATGTACAATATAAATATGTCGACCAACAGCGCCATCAGCAACACAACAAAGAGTGTGGTAGAACTGACATAGCTCCTGTGAATATTTTTTTTCTATCTCTCTTACTCATTTTTACATCAATCTTTATCTTTTTTTTTATTCATATATGAATAAAAAAAAAAAAAAAAGTTTATACTTTGATCTCTACTAACGAGCAATATATATATATATATTTATTTTGTTATCCTCGTGTATTTGTATGTGTGGTTTTTTATCAGGATGACTGTATGAAAAAAAAATGAAAAAAGAGATGGAAAACAATTTCGTGGGGGGGAAAGTCGTTTCATTTTTACTATACAATACTACTATATATACTGATATTGTTTGGTATGCATGAATTGTGAGTGGGGTCGGGTGGGGTCAGGCAGATGACACTTTGCCTTGGTAAGACTGAGATAAATGTCATACAATTTAATATTTGTAAAACAAAGATAAAAACAATTTAATCATATCAGTAATGATTTGTTTTATTATTTTTTTTTACCTTTGATTTAAAATTAATTGAAATTTTTTTTTTTTTTTTTTTTACTCCAAAAAGTTGTTTTTTTTTTTATTTTTTTTCAATATTTTATTTTATTACGTGGGTATTATTTTATTAAAATTTAGAAGTTTAAATATTATGTACATTTAAAATATAATTTGCATTTATTTAATATCAAGTTTTATGAAGGTTATTTATTTATATATATTGTCTAAATATTTTTTATTATATGTTAATAATATTTCAAGTATATTACAATATGATAAAATAATAAAAATTTTTAAACTTATTAAAATACTTGTGTTGAATATAATTTGATATTTTTTAAAATTTTATATTATGACAAAAAGTAAAACCATTATCAGAAATATATTTTTATCGAGAATAAATTGTTTATACATTTATGCTTTTGGTATGTTTGCTGTATATATACATATAGCTTTAAGTATAAGAGTGTGACAGAGCTAACAAAAAATAATCATAGCACTTGGGTTATTTTTTAAAAAAAAATAAAAAAACTTGTAAAACGTGATCTTTGCATTAACATAGACATACATTTATGTATTTTCTGTATACAAAAGACAAGATAAATATATAAATATATATATATCGAAATTCACTCAAAACACATGCGGTATAATATTTTTCAAAAGATTTAGGATGAAAAGAAATAAAAATAATAAAAAGGTTTTTGTAAAATAATTGAAGAGCCAAGGGCGTGAATATAATTATATATATTTTTGTTTACAATTACTATATTCTATAAATAAGTCAATATATATATTTTAGTTACTTCCGGAAGTAAAGTGTATATATATATATATATAATTTTGCTGATCAGATAAACTCTTGAGCAAAAAGTTTCTATATACCTGATAAAATATGTTTAAATGACTCTCTTAAATGTTATCAAATTACAAATGTATTAATGTATTAATGTAATAATGCAATTACTCCACTTTTTTTCTACATTTTTCTGTATTATTACGTATATTATTCTAGAATTAGCCCAGTTTAAACAGAACCTGATTGGGTCAATTTCAAAGAAATATATTTATACAGAATGAAAAAAAAACAGAGTAAATACGAAGAAAATTCCAAACTAATGATCAATTGAATAATTTGAAAAATAATTATTTTCAAAATACAGGTAAAAAATTAAATAATAATAAAATATATATGTTTTTTTATATAATTTTTTTTTTTTTTTAATTTTGCAAAATATATGTGTGTTTCAAGACAACCAGCAATCTGATAATACAGCTCAAGGCTGTCTGCTTTGGTGCCAATGCATGCAATAATAAAACATAAATAAAATGTAATGAAAATACACAAGTGAAGTAACATTTTATACATTAGATAAATGTCAATTTGTAAAATTAAAAAAATCTCAATATATATATATATTTATCCCAATTACAAATATTAACTTTAAAATGTATCTTTGCAGAGTTCAATGCCTTCTGCGTTGGTCTTTCCCCTTAATATTTTTATTTATTTTTTTTTGGTCCCCTTGTATTACAAAATTATCCGTCGAGGTGATACCGGGTGCAGCATGGATATATATATATATACTAAAAGAAATAAAATTAAAAAAAAAAAAATGATTCACTTGGGTTCGTTCCATTAGACAGTGTGTTATGCAGTGTTATGCGTATGAACATATCATATAAGTATTTTTATATTTGTACGTGTATAAATGACGAAAACTAAAGAGAAAGTATAAAAAGGGGATGGGAACCCCCTTGGTCGCACACGCCAGTCTATATAATAATATCTTTTTCGCCCCCTTCCCCTACTTTATTTTATTTTTTTCCCTTAGCAGACATTTGTGCCAGACACCCCAAAATATCATCTGACCGATCTGTTCCGCCCCAATCAGTAAAATGCATACCATTCAAAAAATCGTAAACCTCAAGTTGTTTTGAGGTAATTTTTCTTTTATAAGTATATTTTTTTTTTTTTTTTTTTTTTTGCATCGTTATTAAAAGGTATAGGTATATAATATACTATGTATGTTTATGCATCTCTTATTTCAAAAAGTCATTTTTTATTGATGATCCAACTTTTAAATTTTCATTAATTTTTTTTAATTCAATTGATATTTATAGATATTTTTAAATACTAAAAAAAATTATTGAAACATATGCTCTCAGAAATAATATATCAAATTTGATTGAAAAAAAAAAAAATTAATATTAAAATTATTTTATAAATATAATAATTTTTTGATAAAATAATAATGCATTATTATTATTATTTTTATAATTGTGCCAAGTTAAAAATACATGACAATTTTTATTTTTTAAATTTTATTAAAGTTTTTGAGTTACTACATGTGTTACTGAACAGTTTTAGTATATATTTTTAACTCATGAGTCATGACGCATCACATATAATATAATACACATTGCATAATTAAAAAAAAAAAAAAAAAAAAAAAATATAATAACATTTGCAATTTTATCTTAAATAATTTTTTTCAATATTACAGCATAAAAATAATTATAAATTGTTTTTCAAATTTATATAAAATTGAAAATGAAAATGTAGTTTTTATATATACAAGTGTTTAAAAATTTTATTTTGACCAAGGTAATATTAAATATTTATGCATCAAAAGATACCCGGAAAATAAAAAAAAAAATACACAGCTATGACAGCACTTATTTGTTTCCTGTTTATCATGTAAAAAAACAAAAAAAAAAAAATTATGCGCGGACATAAAAAAATGAAATCCGCGAACCACAGTATCATATGCAAACAAAGAGTACTTTGGCATGAAAACAAAGGGTTTTTATAACATAACAAAAAAAAAAAAAAAAAAAAAAAATAATAAAAAGTGCTAGAACAACAAAACAGAGTGCTACACAAGATAACTTTCCAGCAGTACGTGTCAAGAACCTATTCAAATTTTAGCACGAGTCAGACTTTTTAAATTAATAAAAGTATAAGGGCAATGAATATATATATACACCTGTGGTCCTTCAATCAAATTAAAATAAACATTGTTAATTTGCAATGAGTTATACTGTCACAAATGATCTGGGTAATTATACAAATTTCATATATTGTGTTACCAAATTATACATAAAGACTACTATAGTTCTTATAATCACACCAACAAATTGAAGGGTTCAAAAATAATTAAAATCTTTTTTTGCCACTTGATTTGTAAAATTCTAGTGCGTAAAAAACTACTTTTACGCATGATTTTTAAACACTAAAATTGTTTCTAATAATTGTTTTTAGGTGCGTAAAAGTGAACAGACAGTCTCGATTGTAGGTTAATGATATATTCCAACATTGACTCATCATCAGCTCACGTCTCAACATGTCTGTACATGTTTTTTCTTGTCTAAAAATCATGCGAAAATATCATTTTTATAACATCCAAGTAAAAAAATGAACATTATTTTCTAAAAATAAATAATCAAATAAATCAAGAAAATCGTTTGTGAATTTAACTGCGATGATGGTGGTTATAAGTGTAAATAATTTCATTATGACGTAAGTGAATTTTGATATTGTTTTACAAGGCCATAATGCATCAGACTATTTTCCATTGTTTAATTGCGTTATATGTCATAAAATGTGTGGCCAATACTACAAACTCACATTAAAAGTTTTATATTTTATATTTCATATAAAACTTTTCCGTATAGGAATTATCGATAGTATATAGTGACTAGCATAATGGTATTATTATTGATTGCCTATTAATAAAATTTAATAGTTAATACATTTTTAAAGTAATATATTAAAAACGTTATTTCATATAATAATAATGACAAGATAATATTTTTAAATGTTTACATTTATTAATTTTTTTGTAACAATAATATTATTTTAAATATAAATATAATTTTATATATATATATATAATTATAACAACAAAAAAATGATTTATAGAATGATTGTTATACTAATCTTTTAATTATATCCACGTGTGTAATCTGTTATTCAGTTATTGTTTGTATTAACATCCTCAAGTGTATATGCGCATATGGATTTTTAATAAAAATGTTGTAGCATTACAATATATAGCGTAACAGTATAAAATATCGACATAATTAAACTCGTAATGCCTAGAGGCTCATAACTCTTTTCATGCTATCATTTTTGGGTGTATTCGATAAAACAGTTTTTCTTTTACATCTATTTGTTGGTTGTTTATATTATTTTTTATCATAAAAACACCTCTTTTTGATAAAAATAAAAATAATTTTTTCATTTTTAAAATTTATTATGTATTATTTATATAAAGTAGTATTTAAAAATTTAATTTATTTATATTTTTTCAATATTTTATTGCAATAAATTTTTTAAATAACATAGTAATATTTATCATCATAAAATAAAACAGATAAAAATTAAAAACAGTATAACTGATAAGTGCGATTATAGACAAACAAATATGAACAGAAGATTTACTTTACTTATGATTTGTAGTTTTATTTTTGTTATAAATGTAATATTTCTAATGTTTTCAATCATGATTATTTTTCATCACAGTGCATCTAATTATGTATGCATTTAGTATAAATAAAAAAACGAAATAAGTGTATGATAAATAATTGCGTATAAAAATTTCATTCAGGTAGACTTGAACTTTATGATTAAATTATTGTGGTGATTAAATTATTTTTGTTAAGATGGTAATATGGGATTATCCAATATAATGAAAAGTTGAAAATCTTATGAGTACACTGTTTGCATATTATTCATTTATATGCAAACTTTACTCAATAAAATTATAGAAGCCTGCAGGTAATGAGAATGAACAAACTATTGATGCGACATGAGAAAGTATTCAATATAAACTTAAAGTTTTCTCTTGAATTTTGAATTGTGATTTGTGAAATTATTTGATATAAAATTGTATAGTTTATTCATATAATTTTCCAGTATCGAGTCACCAAGTTTAAAAAAAAATAGCATATAAAAAATTCAATGTTTTTTTTACAATGACAAAATAAAATGAGACTGTAAAAATAAATTACGACAGTTAAAAAAAAAAGTAAAAAATATGTAAATAATAAAATACGATCATGTCAATGATATAGCTATTTTTTGTTGACATGACAAAAAAAAAAAAAAAAAATTCTATGCAGTTACATTTTTTAATTTGCTCGATGAAAAGTAAAAAACAAAAATTAATTTCCGTCATAATATATTCATAAATTTTTTATATTTATATATAAATTGTAATTTCAACTTTTTTTTTTATAAAGGGATATTTATTGTGACAGTCATGGTGTTAGAAAGATTGACAGTCAATTGTCAAATAGCTGGCAATCATGACAGTCATGACAATCATATTGCCGTCAAAATGATTATTGTTTTTATTATTTTTAAGATACACCAATAATATTTATAATTATTTAATAATTAAATTAAAAGAAAATAAAAATGATTTTTTTTGTTAATTATTTATTGTTAAATTATAAATTAATATTTTAAATAAATAAATAATAATAATTATTATTATTATTAAACAATTAATAATATTAAATGTCAAAGTGAAGATTATTTTGGCAGTCACTTGGAAATCATTGATGAAAAAATGAAAATTGACTGTCATTTGGTGGTAATAGTATTACTCAAAACTTTGATAAATAACCCCTCGTTTTTTTTCTTTTTTTTTTATTAACAAAAATGGAATTTTTATTATTTTGTTTATTATTTTATTTTGTTAGGTGATGAAGCACTAAGTATATAGAAACAGACACAAGGCTATTGCACTCGTCAGGTTTCACCCTCAGTATGGACATGCGGAAATGACATTGCCGATGGATCCGGAATAAGGGAACTGATTGATGAAGCATTCAACCCCTCTTCTACCCTTATATTCAAGGTTTCTGACCCTAATTCATATAACTATCAGAACAAGAAAGATATATATAGTTGAAAAAAAAAATTGAAGGATTAAAGACAGCCTGGCAAATGATCCAATTCCTATATCATATATATTTTTCTATATCTCTAGCCACAGAAAATTTACTACAATGATTTTTATAATGTATATATATATAAATACATCAGTGTGTACATAAAACACAACAAAAAGCATTGTACTATATATATATTATGAGGAAACAAGACTGAGTATAAAAAAGGTATAATAATTTCCAGATGTGTTGAACTAAAAATTTAACAGAACATTACATTCTACAAATTTATTTGAAATTAACCTTAAGAATTATTTTATAACGTTAATTTGTTTCATAATAATGAGTCAGACTTTTTCTAGATTTTTTATTATTGAATTGAAGGAAAAATATATAATTCCTAAACTAAAATTAAGTGGACACTTTAAATAAGGTTCAAATAATGTCTTTTTAAAATATTTAAAAAAATCTTGGATCATTGAATTTGACCAATTATTAAATTTTCAAAATAATTTGACCTAGAAAAATCAAACAATTTAAAGTACATGAAAAATTTTTATATACTTTATGTCATATATTGTATGAATGTTTTTCTCTTTCGAATGATGATGGTTCAATACAAAATAGCTAATAAAAAAGATAAAGTGATGAATATGTGAAGAAAGAAAATACAATTGAATACTGACAAATATAAATCTGAGAATGGTTTTTTGGTGTACGTAAATAATAAGGGTATTGAAGTAGATAATTACATTTGAAATTGATGTATTAAAACTCAACATAAATATTTAATTAAAATTTGTAATTGAGAAAATTAAGAAAAAAAAAAAAATACAATTGAATTGTCGCATTTTCGATTCAATAGCTACGAATTTTGCTGCTAGACCGTGAAAAATCTTATTGAAATAAAGAAAATAAATAAAAGAGTTGTAAAGTATTGAATATTAATATTGAAAAAAAAAATAAAATAAAATAAAAATGCATCAAAAGAATGAACAGTGAATAGAAATAATATTTTTTAAATTGATTTTATGAGAAAGTTTGCTATTGAATTTTTGTGGTTGATATGAATGCTTCAAAAATCTATGCAATTTTATCGTTCAAAATTATTTGTGAGTGTATGAAAATAATTATAAAAGTATAAAACATAAATGTGAGTTTCTTTATTGTGTAAAACTAAACATTGCAAAAAATTTTTTTTAAAATAGAAACTCAAATTTTTATATATTTATTATAAAAATACATTTTAAAATAAAAAAATTTAGTTAAAAATTCAAGGAATTTTCTGAGAATATTAAAATAAAAAAAATAAAAAACAATTAATTGGCAATTTAATTAAGTAAAAAAAAAACTTAATTAATTAAGAAAATTGATACTTGAAAAAATAATAATAATTACATCATTTTAATTTCTATGTTGATATTTTTTTTCAATTCAATAAACAAATAAAAAATTTAAAATAATAATCTAACTTTTTAACATATTTGCATGAAGCTTATATTTTATATTATATATTTTACAACTCTGTTAAACTATATATATATACAACTGTTACTATTCTGTATATACTAATTAACAAGTCGATAATTTTATAAACTTCAAGCACCTACCGATAGATATGTACTTTGAATATTCTTGTTAGAATATACTTGTGAACAAGTTGTGTGTTAAAAAAAAAAAAAAATTAATTAAAAATAATAATTATATCTTAATTCATGTATTTCTTATTTCAAGAAATAAATAATTTATTGTTACTGATTTTTTTATATCAATATTTATAATTAAGGCATTTTAAAAGTCGTTTTAAAATAATACCAAGTATTTCAAGTTTTCATCATTTGATAATATTTTTACCTATAATTCATTTAATCATTAAACTAATTATTTAAAATGACTATTATATTATGTCGTTGAAAGGATAAATTAAATGCTTGGAAATCGATTTACTTGCAGATGATGAAATATTTCAACTTTTATTAAAAACTAATCAACTTAACGAGGCAAAAAAAAAAAAAAAACCTAATGGATGTTATTTACACCGTGATCAAAAATTATATAGGATATGCGGAAATTAAAATAAGCAGTTTTTGTTTTTCTATATATGCTTACAATTGTAAAACAGATGATATTTTATAAAAAAAAAATTAAGAAATAGTTGGAAGCTATATAGTAATTTAGACCTTTAATACATCTTTCATACAAAACTTTTGCATTCATGAGCAATCAGTAACAAGTAAAAATCCATAAAAAACCTATATACGATACTGACACTCAACAAAAATAACAGTAATTTAACACCTGTAAATTTTTTGTAAACATCAAATAATATTTTATTACCATCTGAACATAAACAGATACTAACACATTGGCAACAATAAAAAATCTAGATTAATAATTGTTTGCAAAAAGTGGAAAAGTAAACGTAAAAAAAAAGTAAACAAAACAAGATAACTGATTTGAAATAATTATCAGAATTTTAAATATTAAAAAGGTTTATTTAATTGTACGATGCAAATGTATTAGAGTATTTTATTATTTATTTATTTTTTTTTTAAATTACAATGAGAGTTGTTATTTGTAAGAGCTGATGATGACAGTTATACCAATATGCTGGATGATAACTTTTGACGAGTATAAATGTTTTTTGTCACCGACAAAAATCCAAATGGAAAATCTTTAATTGTTTTTTTTTTTTTTTTTAAATATATATATAACTACAAATGAGTTTTTTAAAAACAAGAAAAGATAACCTAACCGACCTCATTTTAAAAGACATCACCGAGAACCTTCTCTTGATAAATAATATAAAGTAAAAAAATACATGTCTTGATTTTCGAATTTAATATGTATTTCATGCATACTTATATGTATAAAGATTTTTTTTTATTTATTGCATATATTTTGAGCTCATATTCATATTTATCAACATGTTGTTTGTCTTATATATGACAGCGTCACACACTAAGCGTTCAAGTAAACATGAATTTCAATTTATAAAATAATAAAAGTACTCTTGTCAGATACAAATTCATTTATATATAAAATGTAGATTATATAAAATATTTTAGAGCATAAATAAATATTAAAAAAATTGTATTTACTTTATCAATCCTGTCAACATAACCTAAAAGTTTTTAATTTTATTTTTTAAACGTGTAAGTATAATAAAATAAAATTGAATGTATATTTTTATAAGTATAAAAGCATCAGACAATTTTATAACTATGGCTTTAATAAAAAATGATCTTATTTTCGTCAAAAATTGATCAATAAATATGAGTATTATTAATGGCACGTGTGGTTGTGATTGTTATTGACACAGCATCCTACCAGAACAATAACAGTAATGTCAATTATAAGAAGATTATTGACGTATAAAATATATACGTCAATCATTTTCGTCTTTATAATTCTTTTATTTATCATTTATCTTATGAGATTTTTTTTAATTGATTTTTGGAGGTTAAACACTCAAGTGAGAATGACGTGCAGAAACTAAGGAATGGAAAACAAAAAAATACTTATTTTTCTTATTTAAAAATTTTTATGTATTCAATCAAGTCAGTCAGTTGCATCAAATGTGTTGATATAGCATAGTAATACTTTTCTGAGTATTACAGTTTCATTGACTTTTTATTATCAAAAAAAATTATTTGTTGATGTGTTGTCAAAATACGTATTACCCAGAGTTTAGATTTCTATGAAATGATAATAAAGATAGTCTTGTCATAAACTTGAAAAGATTTCTTTTTTTTGTCAACTACTATTTTCAATCTTCAAAGCCAAAAAAATAAAAAAGAAAATAATTTCGTTGTATTTTATACAGGTAATGGACCTGCTGCTATTTATAAAATACTATAATTTATTCTATTTTTATTTTTTTAATAGCCAGATTTTCGTTTTTTATGGTTTCTTGGTTTTTTTTTTTTTTTTTCACTTTTTTAAGCACCCTTCCAAGCTCTATTTTCAAGTGCTCAAGTGCAAGGCCAAGAAGGGTTGAAATGAAAAAATAAAAAGAAACAAAAATAAGTACGTGAGACTGTGTCTGCAACCAGAGGGCGTTTTAGTTGCACAAGCTGAAAAACATGGTGTAGATATACCACGTCTGTTTTGTTGTCCAACGCCTCCAGTATTACCCCAGCTTTTTAGATAGTCTCTATATTTTTTTCCCATCCCTTAACTCTTTGAGCCTTTTGAAATCCCATTCACCCTTTTACTCTTCATCCCCCAACTATCCCCATTCACCACTCTCTGTCCCGACGCTTCCTCTACGATATTTACTAAGCTTTGTCTTTTGAAATATGTATATATATATACCGCCATTGTTTTCGGCAGCTTAAACATATATATAGATATATTATATGCATCACTAATGGCGCGGTTCATGACTCACTCAGAATAACTATTCACGTTTATGTATAACATCATGTTAATATCTTATTATTTAATCATATATAAATTTGAAATTTCAACATGTCATCTGTTTTATTAATTTATATTTCACATATAATTTGTAAAATTTGCTAAAAAATTGCATTTAAAATGTCAAATCAATTGTTTCTATAAAATCTTAAGGTCTATATACAATTTTTCTGCCAAAAGAATATATTGATATTATCAAGAATTATTTCGAAATTAATGCTGTGCATTAATTGCATTATTAAATTGTCTATTAACATGCGAAATAATAATTTTATTTTCAAGTGTAAAGCTAGTTGAATTGAAGTATCAAATAGTAGATCTTTATAAAAAAACAAATTCATCTGAAGAAATATTATCATCAAGAAATATTGTATAATAGCTCTCGATAGGTATATTATATTTAATATTCTCACATAATTTAGCTAGTATGAAATGAGAAACAAAGATGATACCTCAATGTCAAATCTCCAGATCGTCAAGACAAGCAGTTATGTTAGTTGTCTAATTGTCTTGGAAATTGTACAGAACAGTAGATGATTATCTTACAAGTGAGAAGGAAGGAAGTTTCGATAGTACGTACAAAGATGATGGTGAGTCATACGATAAATCGGAAAGCGTTTTGAAGGTGAGAATGACTTAGTTGTATTGTTTATTGTAAGGTGGCGCTACGTCGAAATTGGTGTCAAATAACAGTATTTTTTGGAGGACAAAAAAGCTTATTTCTGATTTAAATATGTGCGAAAAAGTATATTTTTTAAGGCACGTATTAAAAAACATTATATTTCTTTGAATTTATATTTATATTTCGTAACAGTACAACTTTTTATTCTCAAAAATGCTAATATTTGAGGTTAAATACATTGAAAATGAGGACCTACGTAAAATTTCTGCAAGTTTTGACATAATAAAATTTATAAATTATAAATTAGTTAATATAATTTTTTTCTTTAAATGCAGACAAAATAATCATGTATAATACAAAATTTTGAAACTTTTTGAATACATGAAATAGATTAAATAAAAAAAAAAATGAAAAAAATAAGAAAAGATGATAATATATAGCAAACAACTTATTTGTTTTTTTTTATAACAATTTTTTTTATCGATTTAAACTATCTAAGTTACTTAGATTATCAAGAGAGTACCGGAAATTGCAAATGTAATCGAATCTAAGAGAGCCAATGAGGTTAGAGCAAGGGGTAATATTGACGAGAAGATCGATAATAACAATCTGGCTGGCACCACTTCGTAACGGACACCTGAATCTCAGACGTAAGACCCCTTGAACTTAGAGGGTTGAATAATAAAGCAAGCAAAATTTTTTTTTACAAGATTCAATATGTTTCAGGAAGGTTTTATCGGAAAAAAAAAAAAAATACTTTGTTAAAACCTTTGTTTTTTTGAAATATCAATAAATTAAAATGAAAATTAAAAAAAAATCTTAGTGATAAATGCTTCATAGTTTTCTATGAAATCAAAAACTTTTCTGACTCACATTGCTGAGTGAAAAAGAACAACTATAATCAACTATTATGTTAACAATTGTTATCGAAATTTATCGCCAAATCATTGGTAGATTTATGGTGTATCAAATACCATATACATAAAAATATGTCTCATATTAAAGGTCCAGCCAAGCCAAGGATTGGCAGAGACTTGTATGGTTTAATACTTGAAATATTTTTAACAGTTTGGAGCATGTTTGTCATTGCTAAGCCAATTATTATGGGTGACTTAAAAATTACCAAAAACAAAAGTAGTTTATAATCTTGTTTTGGCCATGTACATATAATGAATGACTAAATCTTTGCAATAAAATAATAAATATAGTAAACATAAATATTATATACGAAAATGTAAAATGAAAAAAAAAATAAAAATATATTCTATCAACGAATAAAATAATTGCTGTTGTACAAGATGACGCACAGCTCACTATATAAAATGATTACAAATATTTCAATACACGAGCATTTAATTTTACTTGTATAATTATTATTCTGTACAGCAGTATTTGTACAACGTTACTGGAACCTACGATAGAATTTTTAATTTTCTTACCCCCGCTATAAATAAATTAATCAAATATTCATCAAAAAGTACGGATATATATAAAAATATATAAATCTCCAGTAAAACTAGGTTAAAATTTTATATATTAAAAGTTGACATATCACTGTATTAAAAATAACAGTAAATGTCGAATGAACATATGTATATAATCATTGAAAATCTACCCTTTTGTTATACAAAATTTAAAAAATAACATTTAATTTTTTTTTTTAAAAACTTACCCTTCATATGTTCTGGGGTTTCAGCAGCACCTGCACGCATTATATCACTCAAGTAATGCTCAAGAGTTCGCATATTTTCCAGTGGAGAATTTCCATTTGCCACCATTCGTTCCTAAAAACAAAATTATAAAATTTTTTTATATAAATATAAAATTAAAATATTATAATTTTAATATGATATAATAATACACATAAAAATTGTAGTAATTTTTTTTATAAATTATAATTTTTATTTTAAGAAAAAAATTTTAATTTTCCTATTGTTTTAAATTTACTAAAAAAATTAATTAAAAATTATTAAAATATAAAAATATTATTATATAAGTATATATTTATTTTATTTTTTGGTTAAATATAAGATCGATTCAATGATATAACAAATCGAAAAAATATATCTAGTCACCATGAAGAAAATTATCCCTACATTGAGAGGGGAAACCACTCATAAAAACTAAACCCTCAATATTTCGTAAAAATAAGAATATCACCCTGAAACGTTAAATTTTCTCCCTCACCCCATTTGTGCAAGTAAACATATACATATGGAGAAAATTCGTCTACTACTTTATAGGGTTCATATTGAATTTTCCCTTCCAACTATTTGAAATTTTTTTTCTATTTGACTAGTTGGGTTTTTGGTGCAATGACCCTGTTTAGAAAATATATATACAAATTATATACACACTAACATAAGGGTTTTGTGACGATGGCTTGCATGAAATGAAAAAATATTCCATCCAGGTAAAAAAAAATAATAAACAAAAAACTACAGAAAATTGATTGATTACTAAAAAATTATCGATTGGTTTAGAAAGAATTTACTGAATATTACTAACAAACTATTTAGAGATAAATTATTATTAAAAAAAAAAGTTGGTTCGTTTAAATTAAAAATGATATACCGATTATGTTTTAAATACCAATTTTCATTCAGTGTATTTATAACGGAAATTTTTTGAGAAAAAATTCAACAGACTTTTGATTCTTGACACATTTTTAAATTGCATATTTATGGTGTATATGTATAATTTTCTTGTATAAATATTTTTAGAAAATATAAATCAATATATCACTCAAATAATCAAACCCATTTTAATTTATAAATATTACAATAATTTATATTGAATTGATTAAATTGACTTTAATTTAAAATATCAACCAAAACCATGATCAATAAATAATGTGTATATATATATAAATCCAAGAGTTTCTAAAAGCTGATTAAAAGCATTGTATTGGAAATTAAGTATATATTTATTTTAGATTTAAGATTTAAAATTTTATTGTATATATAAAAAGATATATTTATATAAAGTTATTTAATTATCATTCATAAAAATATAATACAATTAAAAATATTATAATATTGGATCGAATTTTTGTAATCTTCTTTATAATTATACATCATGTTGAGATAAAAACTTTGAATCAATTTTTTTTAACGATATTACCTAAAAATATCTAAAATTTACAAAAAATATTGTAATTTTAGAGCAATAAAATTTTTGTTTATATTTTAATGCAATTAAAAAACAAAAACACAATAAATTTTTTTTAAATCATAAATATTATTTAGAACCACGTGATCTGTAAATTTACAAAAATTCCATCATAATTTTATCAAAATAATTGAAAACATTTAATGGAAATTTCGAACAGTTCACGAATTAAAAATTGATATTTTCTTTTTTAATCATATGTCAAGTTTTTTCACCACTAGGGGGTGTGTTTTTTCCTTAGCTACAACTACTGCTACCTATGTCGACCCGGTTAGTTTGTCATATATATATATCTATATTTTTTTCCACCATTATGCTGAAGAAGGTAAAGTAAAGTGAAGTGAAGTATGAAGCGATGAAATGAGAAGAGAAAGCTCCCTCATTTTAAATAATCAGAATTTGCATTTGTCTTTTATACGCCAGCGCCATGTATATAACCAAGTAGCAGAGTAAAATAAACAGTAGCAATAGAAGTAGCAGTAGAATAAGTAGCAACACTAGCACCAGTATAAAACCGGGATAGAATATATACCAGGGTTTACCGTTAATGACAATATATACTGTCTTTGTTTATCTTTTTGAGAGTAAAAGAGACAAAATATTTTATATCTATATTTCTGAGTATATACCGAGCGCGGTAGAAAATCAATATAGGGAAAACCAGGAAACGTCGGGCAGGCAGGGCGTCGACAGCAAAACTCCCGTGCAAGCTCCACCCCAGCGCCATCCTCTCAAAAATAATATAATTTGTCTTTTTTTCTATTTTCACCTATTTTCATCTCTCAATTGAAAAACATCTCTGCAATTAAAATTTTATAAATTTTCTGAAATGACAAAAGTTTTATTTGTCAATTTTGAATTGATTTTTAAGTTTTACAATTATTTTTTTATCATTTTATTTTTCTTAATCATTTATTTCAATCTAATTATCTAACCCTTATGTAATATTTATTGTATTTATTTTTATTTCAATTGAAATTGACCATTTTTTTATTTAGAACTTGATTGATTTGCAACAATTTTATGTAACAATTTTTTTTTCTTAAGGTGAACGAAATAAAAATATTTTAATCAATTAAAAAATAAGTTAAAAATAATATGAAAATTTTGTCTGGTACTGTTAATACATCAATGTTTTTTATGTATACATGTTTGTGAAAATTAATATCTATATGTGAGATCGTTGGCTCATCTCTCATGTGGCTTGAATTAATTATAAAACTAGATAAATGAAATTTATTTTCATCTAAATGAGTAAATCAATTTTTATTTTCAAAATATAACAGAAAAACTGTAATTTACAATTTTCAACAGTTTGTGTCATTGTTTAAAATTAATTTTCTTTGATAAAGTAATTACAGGTGCAGAAAAATTTCAAGTTTTACTGAAAAAAAATTTAATTTTTTTACTTTTTCTATATATATTATTAAAAATAATCACGCTATATAATCATTGTAAATATAAATTTTTAATCATATTTATTAAATTTAAGCTTGAATTAAAATTTTTATATAATGTTGTAAGACGACACGATGTTTTTCTTGGATGATAAAATATAAATTGAAACGTATAGATATAATTTGAAATAGTTTTAAGTGTAATGATTTTAATGATGATCTCGAGGTCGAGCAAAAGTATCAATGAGCGCGTGTGCAAAATGTTGACCTACTTATAACTTTGCAAATCGTAAAAAGCAACAGCATCCCGGCTACTTCTGCTCATCCAAACAACCCCATCTGGTGTCACACTATGTATATTTGTGTGCATTGCACCTGCATATATATATATCATATGCAACGAACTTGCGCACATTTAATATCTTGCCCGGCGAATATATCGACTTGTTATTTAATGCTGCAACTTAGATGCTGCTATATATTTTAGATAACCATCATTTTATCGTATAAAAAAATCAAACGTATTTATATTCAATATATTTTATTGTAAAACCAACAAACTACTGACACAAATAAAATATACATTATTCAGTAAAATATCAAATAGATATACTTCAATAATATAATATAAAAAATAAAATACATTGAAAATTAAAGAAAAATTAATGATAATAATAGTTGCAGATAAATAGAAAAATAAATAACAATATTTTAAAATCGTAACAACCAAAAATTCAAGAAAAATTTTTGTAAAAAAATAAATAAAATAGATAATAAATATAATAATAATAATAATAATAATAATAATAATAATAGTGTCTGGCAAGGGCGAAAAAAGTAACAATATAAACACAAGGGAGTAAGTGCAACTAGAAATACTTTGTAACACATACAAATGGAAACAAAAAGTCACTCAAATTTTGTTCTTATAAAGAGTTATAATTGAAAGAGACTTTTTTTTTTTCATTACATCTAGTATATTCACTGTATTTTGTTGAGTCTACTTATGTCAATTGTTGATGTGAGAGTATGTCTGGCGTCTGTTTGAAACATGCACTTTAAGTGATTATTAAAAATCTTGTATATATGTTGTATATTTTACAGCAAATAATTTCAAAAGTAAAGAATTAAAAATTATTCCGAAATAATAAGTTATATATACTTAAAATTATTTATCTGAGAAATGGAAATTATTTTTTTATTAACGATTAAAATAAAAATATAAAAAATATTGATCCGTTGCCCCATCAACCTTCAAGATGGGAAAAACAAACTTTTACAGAATTTTCATTTCATAATATTTTTAAGGAGCAAGTGAAACAATCTATTTTTATATAAAAAATTTAATTTTTTTTAATTATTAAAAAGATAAAATTAACTTAAAAAATTAAGTTAAAATAAAAAATGCTTTTTTTTGAAAAATAAAATTCTAATTTTTTTAGTTTTTAATTTAAAAATAGCGCCATCTCGTGACCATGAAAAAAAAGTATGAAATGATTTTTAAGGTTTTATATGTTTAAAATGTTTAAAATATTTAAACAAACCGATTAACCCTTGATGTTTAATTAAATTTATTAAAAATGGAATACTGTGCTATTTTTTATTTATTTGTTTTTAAATGCATTGATTATTTATGATTTGTTTGTCAGCACAAGATGGCGCTAGTTGCAATTTTAAAAAATAAAAAAAACCGGTGTATAATTTGTTTAAATCATTTTTTATAAATAATAAGCATGGTTATACGGAAAAGAATTTTTAGCAAATTAAATATCATATGTTCAGATATCGTGACTGAACTTGGAATCACTAAATTCAGTAGGAATATTTGAATTGTTATAAACTTTTTTAAATGCACAAGTTTTTTTTCTGTAATATTCGTTCGTTTTAAGGATCATATTAAATCGATCAAAAAGATTCTTCGCAAATTTCAAACATTCAAACATTTAAAAGTTTTAGTTCGAATAAATTAGATCTTGAATGCAGCTAAATACATTTTTTTTTGAAGCAGAATGTCAATCAAGTCGATTGATTTAATATGAATGAAGAATCGCATTTATTTCCTGCATAATGAAAATAATGATTTTAAGATTGTGAACCCTGAAAAATTTATAAAATAAAACAGCTGAAAATTTATAATATATTTGGTGGGATAAAAACCAACGAACAACGAGCTAATCCTATAACGAGGCCTACATTTATAATATATAACATAGGAAAAAAAAAAAAAAAGACCTATAGTTTACGGCCAGGCAAGGGAGGAAAACTGTGGTGGGAAAAAGGTACCAGTTGCCGATATTTCATTGGTTAACTTTTCGCGCAAACGCTGTTTATATCATATAAAATATTTGAGAGCTAATTTATGTTTTTGTTATGACATAGATCAAAATTATTTTTGATAAAATAATAACTACATTTATTAATTAATTTAATTTTCATTTGTCAATTATTGTTTATGTCAAAAGAGACACTTTGTATTAATAATATGTAAAAGTAAAATAGAAATCAAAACATGCATTCATTCAATGAAGATAAACACATCAAGACAATACTGATTAATTTAAATAGTAACGTTTTCATTGAATGAACAACGTGGTACTTCTATGTATGAATATGCTGTTTATAACTTTTAAACTATAATCAAAATTAATTTTTTATTGCAGAATTCAATAGGTAATTATATCAGCACAGTTAATTTTCGCAGAATGCTTGTTAGCTAAAGCAATCACTTTTTTTTTAGTTACCTTCAACCACGTTTATAACCTCAATACAGTCAATGTAATAATTAACAGCATATAGATGACTCACCAGTGCAAAGCATCAGCCAATCAAAAATAAGCAACTCATAGTTTGTTTTTGCTCGTCACCAATAGCCAGTAGGCAAATAATTTTATTCAATCAAGTTTAAATCCTAATATGACGTGGAAAAATGAAAAGCTTGCCTCTTTGATATATAGTTTAAAAACAAAACAGTCAAATTTCCGGCTGAAATTTTGAACAAGAATCAAAATCAAATTGAGGTTTTTTTGGTTAAACCCACCCTGAAAATTATATACATTTACACAAATACCAAACTTGGTAAGAATTATAAACAATAAAATCTAAACAAAAACATAACTGTACTTATTGATTGGGTCTAGATTATAATTCAGATAAACCTGATCAATTTATACGTGCATTTTCCAGTTTCCCGCAAGCTCTGATACATTTTTTATATGAAACATATTTTTTGTTATATTTCTTTTGCAATTGATTTTGTTGATTAAGTAATCATGGTTTCAAAATTTTATTAGTAATTTTTATAAAGTTAACAAGAAAAATGCACAAAGTCATTGATGCGCATGTGCGCGATATTTATATTTTTCTTCTCCGTTTTAAACATTACACAGCTGTAAATTTCTCCCAACATTTTTACCATTAAAATTAAAACTTATTTTTTTTTATTTTAATGATAAAGTACTTATAATTTTGCTCTATAAAATAATAATAATAAATATCAAAGATCCGTAAAATATCGAGTATACGAAATTTAAAAATAAAATAAATTCCAAGTAAACCAGAGTCCAGACAAGCCATTTCAATTTATCAAGTTGGTAGTGCTTAGTCCTATATATTTATTCAACTTTTTTATTATGCATTTTTATTTCCTATTTTTTTTTGACTTTCTCAGATATCGATGTAATGTTGGTACTTTTGTACGCTGTATTTGAACTATTTGTATAACAGCTGAGTAGTATACATGTATATTATAAAAACAACTATAATCAGTAGGGCAGATGTATACATGTATGATGTGAACAGTGAGGGTTGCCAATCCCTTCCACTATATTTGTAATCTAAATGCATACTCGTAGGGATAATTTTAACCATAAAATTATCAGGTTAATTGAATTAAAAAATCAGACGATGCATGTATTTATTATATTTTTAAAATTTGACACCTTATAAAATTTTGTAATAAAAATATTAATTATTTGAGTGTATTCAAATTTAAATTTGATAGGTGATATTATATAATTCAAATATTAATAGCTCAACAATATAGACAATAAAAAAATTAAATAACTTGTCCAATTTTTAAAGAACAAATAATATTATATTTTTAGTATTTTTGTATAATTTATCAATTTACAAATAATTTATTAAATTACTATTTCAATAATAATTTTTATGGTATCTTTTAAATAATATAAAAATTCAAATTTCATTTAAAAAATATTTTTTACTCAAATAATCTTGATGGAAAGTTAACATGAACCAACTACGCAAGTCAAAAACAGGTTATGTTTATATAAATTTTATATTTTCGAAGAAAAAAAAAAAGCATATACTGATTATTATATTTAATACATTATTTATATATTGATATTAAATGATTGATTGTGCACTTAAAATGTATTTAATATACTATATCCATTCATAAATAATTTTTACAAATATATTCACTTGACTATCAAATTATTTTAATATATTTATTTTTAGCTAAAAGTAAACAAAAAATCTATATATTTAAATATACAGTTAAAATTTAAGTAAAAATAAATTTTTAAATTGTCAATAAATTATCTAAATTAATTAAAATATTCTAAATATTATATTGTTGCAAAAAATTTATTATTTTTATACATAAAAAAATATTCAATTACAATATATATTTTTTTATAAACTGTAAAATAAAATATTTAGGCCATTTGGATTTTTCAAAAGAAAAAAATTGCTATATATATAAAAAAAAGGGTTCATATATAAAAGCTTGGGTGGTTGGTGTAAATACGTGGTTGCAACGTCACATTGAATCAATATTGAGCGACCCCAGGCAAAAGCCTGGTTTGCTGCTACCAACATGAACTGTCGACAAAACTTTTCAGTTTTTCGCGTTATACTTATTTCACATTTGACTATATACAAAAGAAAATTATTTATTTATTTTTTTTTTTTTCAACCTAATAAAACATAGCGAGTTAAATTTATATTTATTATATCCAACTTTATAAATTTATTTTATGTTATATATTAAAAAAAAAAAAGAATATAATTTTGAAAAAAAAAAAAAAAAACTTTCAATTTTGTAAATCATTTTTATATATAAAATTATATATAATTTTTTTATATAACAATCAAAAATAACTTTCAAAAAATAAAATTTAAAAAAACAGTAGAATAAATCAGAAAAAAAAATTATTTTTATCAAGGGGTAGTTTTTGGATTGTATTGTCGTGGTTTATCTATATATTTATATGCACACATTTATTCTTGCTTGCAACTGAGGGTCGTCAAGTTCGTGACCCACATTTTTAAGCTGTATAAACTATATATATAATACTATTGATTATTATTTATTACTCATATAATATTTGATAACAATCACAAGATAAAAAAATAAATATAAATATAGATATATATGTATTATTTAAATTAATGATACATTCTAATGTATATTGTAAATTAAATTGGTTGATTAATATAGCCTTCATATACATTATAAAACTTTGACTACCTTCGTTGACAATTCTAGTCATTTTATTATGTAAAACTTTCAAGTAATAACTGCAATATTATTTTGTAGAATCAAAATTTGATTATTGCAAGTGTAAAGTATACGTTATATACGTATGTCTTCACCATTGCGGAAATATGTACCTATACTTTTTTTTTTTTTTTATTCAGAATTATAGAGTGACCCAGTTGCATTTAAATTAAAAATTCTTTTTTCATTTTTTTTTATGCATAAATATTTTTTGTATTTTTCGTTTGTTTTTCTACTGAATGATTTACAACTATATCAATTTGACAATATATATATTTAAATTTTAAAATCTATATTGATTTTTATTTTCAATTTTATTCATATATATATTTTATTTTAGTATGTGATTGTACTTGCGACCTATATTTATCACCAATGAGATTGTCGACATCGCATACACATTGATGCACACAAATGCAATACATATACTTTGGATGAGCCAGAAATTGTCAAGCAGGTCGAGTAGCCACTGAATTAGATTTAACCAACTCTTCAATTACATTATCATAAAATTATTTTTAACTTAAATATTAAGCTAAGAAAAAATACATTAATATATTATGTAATAAAATGATATTTAAAAATAATAATAATAATAATAATAATTTTTTAAATGCATCAAGGTCAATTTGCATTTTTATTTTTAAAATATCTATATAAAATTATCGTAATAGCATGCATATATATATTGATTTAATATAAAAAAATAAAAATAAAAATAAAACGACATTCAAATGAGCTTTTTTCTAGAACGAATATTATATTTCTATTTTTTTTTTTAAGCTTAATTTTTTGAAAAAAAAAAATAAAATAATGATGTACAAATTAAAATGATTTGAGTGAGTCTAGGAATAGAAATTTATCGTGGGTTTAGCAATAGAAGACAGTGTCTTGACCGAAACGATGCGTTCTTGTTTGTATCTCTAATTTCAGCACGAGCTTTCTATAAATTCAAATATATATACCTATATATAATTATATTCATAATACACAGTATATATATATGTATATACTTATATGCATTTAAGAAAGAGCTTATAATGTCGTATCTTGTTACGCATTCTCTCTTTTTATTTGTGTAATATAAACTATACAACCCTAGATGATGTGAGTCATTCATACAACATGACAGATATTGACCACAAAATCAAATTTACCTCAACATTTATTGAATATATTTTTAATATTATTATTTTATCACCTTGTAATATATATAAACAAATCATACTTTTAATATTTTTTAATTTATTTAAATTTTTATTTTAACGATTGGTATATAAAAATATTTTAATATAAAACAAACATGATATAAACAAGTAGATAGAATAAAATTTTATTTATAAAAAAGTATTATACTCTATTTACTGATAAAAATTTAATTATTATTATTTATATTGAAAAAAATTTTTTATTGTGAAAACAATAAAAAAAAAGTTATAAAACTTGAAACCTTGAAGACTATTTATTCTCAAAAAATTTATAAGAATGACCAATAATTTTTTTTTTTACTAAATTTTTTCTTGATGTTATTGGATATATAATATTTGATTTTTAATTGTCATGTATAACCTGATTCAATCAATCAAATTAATTATTGAATTTGTTAATTAATTTTTAATTTTACTATTTGAAAATTAAATTTATAAAAAATTTTTTTTTCAATTTTTAAATATATATGCACAGTTTCAACTAACCAATCAACATACATAAAATACGAATTGATTATAACATTTTAACGACTTTAAATGTAAATTAAAAAAATGTATAAAACAAACAACACATAACATAAATAAATAAACAAAAACTAATAAAAGAAATAACAATAAAAACTAATAATTCATATATAAAGACCGGAAAAAGTCTATACATATATCCTGTCGTTTGAATTCAAACTACATTGGTTGTTATATTTTATAGTGATGATTGTCATTGGCTAGTCGAATTCAATATCGAATTGTATATAAATTAATATTGCACTTATATATATGCTTCAAGATATACTTGTATAATCTGACAAGTTATGTATATTTATACAAGAGTAAAAAAAAAAAAAAAAGAAAAAACATTATTTAACACGACAATCCAAGTGAAAGATCGAACAAAAAGACATAATCATTTCTTAAATTAAAAAAAAAGACTACTTTCTGTTCTTTGGGTCAATGATAAAACAACTTGAAAACAAAATTTTAATCGAATTTAAATAAATTTAATTTTTCAAAATTAAAGTAAAACAATTTTGTTTAGAAAAATTATGAGTAATGCAAAGAGAAAGATAATGACAAGAAAGATCAAATTAATCAAGGCTTATTAAGAAAATTATTTTACAAAAATATTTCTATCGAAATCCAGTAGAAATTTTTTTCAGTGTAGATGTATTTATAAGTCGCATAAAAAAAAATTCAAATTAAAATAATAATATTAATAATAATCATTTTGATAGAGAAATCAAATACGCTAAATTTTTTTTTTATAATAATCCTGTACATTCGTTATTTTTTCTTAAACTACAATAGCGTAAACTCATGGACACGTATTTTATATAAATAGACAAAAAACATTCTTTTAAAATATTATTTACATTTCAATGTATTTCTCATTATAGTCATGATAATGAAAAAACAGAAATAAAGAAAAAAAAATAATATCTTGTTTTTATTAATAATAAAAAAATATTTTAAATTTATATTTTTTTGATTTTTTTTTTTTTTTTTTGAAGACTCATTATGAAAAGAAAAAAAAAACTACAAGTATATATTCTTGCAATATTTTTTCAATTCTCACAAAAAAAAAAAAATTTACAGTGTCATGTTCTAAAGATTAAAAAAAAAAAAAAAAAATTATCATGATAAGATTAGAATATAGTTGAGACTTGAAAATGATATGTCGTAACAGGTTTGAGTGTGCACCTGAAATAGATTCCTATTTGAGATGAAAAAAAAAATATATAGAAAAGTGATGCAAGAGTCTTAAAAAAATAAGAAAAAAAAACTAAAAATAATCACAAGCATGGAAAAAGTTTTGCATAGAAAAAGTCAAAATGATTTTTAATCATTAATTGATATATATAACTCAGAAAAGTTACAAAAAAAATTTTTACTCATGACTTGATAAAATAATAATCAATATTTTTTAGATTCAATGGTGAATATTTTTCCTTAGACGTCAAAAAATAAAAAATTAGATACATAAATTTTGTCTAATAAAATAAGTATTTTGTGTTTTAAAGTAACAAATTAATTGTAGATTTATGTTGAATTTATTTTCATCGTAAGATTTCTACAAATCTCTGAGTTTTAAATATTTGTAGGTTAAATTTTCATCCAATTTAAAAACCTTGTTAAAACAAAAAGAAAAATATATTTGATATACATTTTTTAACTTATTGTCAAAAGAAAAATTAATTACAATTTTATTTTAAAAATCTATTCATATTTCAAATTATATACCCATAGTATTTATCATTTAACTTATAAAATTTTTAAAATAAAAAAAAAAAATTTACAAAAAATACTTGAGTCGCAGTGCAGAAATGCAGAATGCATCAGAACACTGCAGTGTCGGCCTGTTTTAGTTTTAGTCTATTCTTGGACCAGCCTCAAGGATCGATATGCCAATTGTCATTTTCTTTGTTGTTTTTTTTTTTTTTTTTTTTAGTTTTTCTTGGCGTTTTCTTTTAAATATATATATTTTTTTTTCCTTTTTTAAAGTGAATACACAAGCAAACTTAGCTATTAAATATAAAAATAAAAAAGTTGATAAATAATGCATGGTTAGTATTATTATTTGTACACAACCAATGTCATATTATTGTTATTTTATTTTTTATTTTTTTTTTTCAATGTGTGAATATTGAGAGTCATGTACATAGCATTATAAAAAGTGTTTGATATATTAATAAAATGCAAGTGTACAATTAAGATAAGAATTCAACTGATTGCAAGGCTAATTGTTCAGAAATATCGATAAGATATTATGACTTTTATGGTGTACAATATATATATATATATATTCAACATTTAGGACGATACTTTATAATTTAATATATTCAAAGTATAAAAATAATGAATAATTAAAAATAATAAATAATTATTATATATTTTTTAAATTTAATATAAATTAATAAATAATTGATTTAAATTATGAGTCGTAGCTAAAAGAAAATTAACAGTAGCATTAACTTGCCATCTCATGTTTAAATGGTATGCAAGGCCTATTTTCGTATCGCAGCCAAAATAGCTAAGCTTAAGCTTTTGGATAGTTATACTTAAACACACACGCATGCTAAAATATACATAATCTACATATGTATAAATATGTATGCACAATAAGTGTATATACGTCAATGAGTGTCATGAAAAAACTGATTTATATGTTTTTTTTTTTTTGTGAAAATTGTCCTCAAATCAAAATTGTTAATTGGGTCAAAGCTATATTACAATTATTGTAATATTTTAACCAAATTTTAAATTATTATAGTATTGTAATTTTTATCATCAGTTTCATCATCATAAATAATTGTAGTAATTTATAAAAATTAATTTTTTTATAAATAATAAATTATGAAATTAAAAAAAAAACTGATGTTTAATATGAGCTAGGTTTTATTTTTACCTGCTGATATGATGACATCTGAAGTAAATCCCTTTCTTCAGCAGATGTAACTTCAAATGTTGGTGCTGTTTGTGGTGAATAAAGATTATTTTTTCCCGGATAAGATGTACTACGACGAAATTTAGCAGGACTAATATTTGATGTATGTGCTTGATTTGTATTATGATGTCCTGGAAATGTTGGACTTGTTTTACGTACTTGTAAATTTGCAGCAGCAGCAGCAACAGCAGCAGCAGCGGCAGCAGCATGAAGTGATGAATGTAAAGGTGGTAAATTTGGTACAGATCTACCACGATTCCATGGTGATATTGATGGACTATTTGCTGCTTGTGGTGTACCAGCCCATTGTTGTGGTCCTTGTGGTCCACCAGACCATGCAGCATAACTTTTACCTTGTAAATAAACACCAGAATGTGAGCCAGGTTGTTGCTGTTGTTGTTGTTGTTGTTGTTGTTGTTGTTGTTGTTGTTGTTGTTGGCTGTTGTTGTTGTCCTTGTTGATTAACTTGGGATTGTTGTCCATGTCTATTAACACCACCGCTACCAGCACTGCTTCCATTACCAGTACCACCACAATTACCACCACTACCACCAACAACGACACCACCACCACCAGCACCTGCACCTGCACCAGCACCAGCACTAGTAACACCAACAACACCAGCAGCACTTGTACATGAATTACCACCAGCACTAGAACTATTACCTACACTTACACCGCTTCCAACAACACCACTACTACCACCAGTTGTACCATGTTGAAAATTATGATTTGCTGTTATTGCTCTACGTGGATTTGAGCTTGTAAATAAACCAGCTCCTCCACCACCAGTTGGAAAATTTTGAAATGATGCAATACTACCATTAACTGGCAATGCATTTAATGTATCGTCTGTTGATGATGACCATAAATTTTGTACACGTACAGAATCTGTAAAGCCTTGAAGACTTGATGTTGTTGTACTACATGTTGTTATATCTTTGTCCATTGATGATGGTGTTGATGGTGATATTGATGATATACTATCAATTATAGAATCATTTTCTTTACTATTCTCTTGACTCACTGATGATGTTATTGTCGTATCCATGCCACCTGGTGATAATGGTGCTGGTTTTGTTGTATTTGATTTTTCTATCAATAGATCGTCCTGCATTGCAATTTTTTTTTTTTTTTTTTTTTTCACTTGTTTATTTTGTTAAACAATTATTTTTTTTTTTTCTTTTTTGATGATTATATATTATAATTCTTTGTTTTTCTTTTTTAAATTTGATTTTTATATCATAAAAATGTATTAAATAATTCTTTTTTTTTTATAATAATTTTCTATATTTTTATGTCTTAAATTGAAGAATTTTTTAATATACCTTTTTGGCGTATCTACTTACGGTGTTTTAGAAACGTCGTCAACGTTCTTGGGTCGAGCACGCGAGCTTCCTATTGATCGCAATGCTCGTCAAGCCACAAAAACACGGAAGACTCAACTTTCCTTGATTTCTTTCTTGGCTTCTTCTATTATCGCTTTTTTATATATATTTTTACAATAAATATTTTATTATTTTATATTTTTTTTTATACTTTAATGTATAAAATTTAACTTTATTTTATTTTTATTAATGTTGTTATTATTTAATTTTATTATCAAAGTCACACCGGTATCGGTGCACTTTGGCAAAAATAATTCATTTTATTTATGACTTTTTTTTTTTTTTATTATTTACTCCAAAAAAAATTACACTATCAGTTATTATTTTGTTTATTTATAATTATTTTATCTTATATTATTTCGTAGGTAACAATAAAGTTGTACTTTTTCGAAATAAAATAAATTTACTGTATACTGTATAGAAAATATAAACGTAAGAAAAGAAAAAAAAATAAAACACGTCACAAGTAATTTAATTAATGCATATATACATGTTGCACATTTATGTAATAAACACGAGGTGATATTTTTTCATATACAATACGTGTAAATACGATAAAATTTATTAATCCAGCAACCTAGCAATTTCCGTCCGCCTTAACCTCGAGACGACTCCTTAGAAAAAGAAAATAGTATTTATTTTGTATTTTACTATATGTTTTACTATTACTCATCACTTTTTTTTTTTTTTCAAAATATATATTATTTATTACAAATATGAACACAATATTATCAAAAAAAATTTGAATAAATTACCAAATTGGCACTGATTAAACACAATTTTTTATTTATTTTTTTTTTCACATTAAAATTAAAAATTGTTTCAAACGTTCCATGATTAAATCAATTATATTAATTATATTAAATAAATATATATTTTGATTTTTTTTTAATTAAAAAATTAAAATAAAAAAAGGTGAAAAAATTAAAAGGATAATAAAAAATTGAAAAAAATTATAAATTTAAAAGTATTATTACCAAAAGCACTGATATATACTAATATATTTGATAACCGTATTAAATTTTGTAAATTTATAAAAAAAAAAAATTAATTTTTTTTTTTTTTTTTTATAATTTTTATCAAGGTATTTAATTAATTTATTATAAAAAAATTAAATCATTTTATTGAACACTGTGTTGTATGTGCTTGCGGCCGTACCGGCCTGTGTTTATCTCCACGTAGACCGGTGCGCACAACTTTGCTTATACACTCGGTCTGATCTATTCTGTGTTCCTGGCCGTGTTCTGCCCCCCGCTACTGTTTTCTACTGATATTCTGACGAGACTCCGTAGGTTTCGTGGGACTCTCCTACGGTGTCGACGAAATAAAGGGAAAAATAATAATAATAAAACTTTTTTTTAAAAAAAAAAAAAAAAAAAAAAATAGAAAAACAATATATACTTATATATATATATAAATAATAAAAAATAAAATGATTCAAGCTGCGCCGTCGCTATACTAATACACAAATAATTTTTCTATATATATTTCTAGGCACTCTTATAAATTTTCTCTAATACACAAGTGTTTTTTAACGCACGCGCCCTGAGCTTATGTTGCACCCAAGTTGTACAATATCACTTGTTCGCGTCATCATCTACCGACGAAAATGTCGACGTAAATATATTTTTTTCAATTTTTTTTTGCATCATCATTATTATTTAATGTAATCAATGATAGGTATAGTATAATAGTATCATTAAGTAGAAAAATTAAATGAAATAATTTTATGAAAATTTAATTTATCAAGTATTATTTAGTCACTCGAGGAAAACAAATTTAAAAAAAAAGTTAAATAAATAAATAATCTATGATAATCACATGATGATTCATAGGAAATTTAAAATATATATTATTATTATTATTTAACTGAGTTTTATCTTTCTCAATTTTATTTTACGTTTATTTTTCATCATTTATTATTTTTTATATTTTTTTTTTTTTTTTGTTGGTTATTACGCTTGAGGTACTTACAGTTTGAGACACGATTCGGTTTATGAGTTGCGTAATCGTCATGATAAGAGCCCGAAGGCTGACGAATACATGCGTAAGCATACCGAGATATCACGATACATGTAATGTGCAAAAACATGTAATAAATAAAATATGTAAGAAAAAAAAATAAAAACAAAATTAGCAAATGTATAGAACAGGGTCATCATATCATACAATACGATTTTATTTATTTATTTATTTTTTTTGTTTATGCATTTAGCATTTAAGTATAATACTGTTTATATTTTATATTTTGTATAAAATTGAATTATTTTATGAGTAATGATACCTCGACCTACATATTTATTGATCATATTAATTTAATACCATAAAGTTACTTAATAATTTTTGTGTCAAATGTAGGTGAAGGGTTTATTTATAAATGCATTTTAATGTTTTCCTTAGAAATTTAATTGTTCAATTGTCATTGTTGTTGTTATTGTAATTTTTTTCTCTTTCATTATTATTATTATTATTATTATTATTATTTACTTGTTTATTTTGAAAAATAAATCAAATTTTGTAAATATCAAAATAAAATGTAAACATTATAAATTTATTTATATTATAATATGAAATAAAGATAAATGTACTCACTCTTATTGTGTTCATTGGAAACATGAAATTATTCATGTTATAACTTGCAGATTGATTATAGGCATACATTATTTTTGCGTATATATATTTATATATATATTTTTTAAATTAAATTTAAAAATGGTGTACTTTGTAAACCCGCGAAAACTTGTAAACATGTGTCATCAACGCATGCGCAGTAAATCTGAAAAAAAAAAGAAAAAATTAATATGTGAAAAATTATAAAAAATATCAATTATAATGAATGAAAAATATAAAAAATATAAAATTAATTACCAGATATTTTAAATATTGTTATAACAAAATTTATTGTTAATAATATTTAAATAATTATTAATTTATAATTGACCACGATAATAAAAAAAAACAAAAAAAACATTCAGGTTATCTCACTCTCAATATTATTTAAAATTAATTTTTTCACAAATTATCATATAATTTATACTCAAAAAATAAATACTATTATATATTTAAAAAAATATAATTTATTATATATTATTAATCAAAATTAAAGTGCATATAAATATATGTAATTGATAAATTAAATTTACACGGACTAGAGTGATCACCATTGACAACACACTGTTGCACGTACTACATAAATATGTACACATAAATAATAATTCACACACACACACGCTTTCTTCTTTGTGTTCTCTCTCTCATCAAAAAGCCGCAAGATGGCCTCTCACATTTAACCAATGAAAAAAAAGGATTATTATCATGTGATATGTTTTTATTTATACACACAAATAAAATGCAAATATATGTATATATCATCTGTGTGTAATATACACTCACATAGATGGATAAAAACAGTGTACCGGTCACTTATAATAAATAACAATAAACAAAATATTTTTATTTTTAAACTTTCTTTACAGTTTAATAACAAAAATATTAATAATTTATCTACAAATTTATTTACTTATAATATTTAGTTTGTATATAAAAAAAAAAAAACAATGTTCATATAAAAATAGTTTTTTTTTTCTTTTAATTTTATTACTTTTTTTTTTTTTTTGTTGTCAACCGGACATAACCGTCATTCGAAGCTTGTTCAGTATAAACAAATATAATTAGATAAAAATAATAAAATTATTAAAATAATGAATTTATATAAATTATTGTATTAAAAAAAAATAAATAATACAGTTTTTATTTTATAATTTGAAAAATTAAAAAAATAAATACAAATTATGGGGGATTTTAATGAAACAGTTGATGGAAAATTGACGAGTAGAATGAGAAAGGTTAATCCGGAGCAATTTCTTACACTGGTTAAAATGCATTTATCATTTGAATTGGATATTAATACTGAAGAGTAAGTTTAATATAAATAATTTTATATATATTATTTAAATATTTAGATAAATTAATTATATAATAATAATTATAATAATTTTTATTTGTTTATATTTTTACAGTAATGACACAGTGACAGAAAAAGCAAAATTAAAAAAATGGGGTATATTAAGTTTTTCTAAAAAACCAAAATCAATGATGAATTTACAACAAAAATGTGAAGGACTTGCTTTGACAACTGAAGGAATTGGTCAAATAAAAACATTAATTCAATATTTATCTAAAAATGAATGTAAGTTTTAATGTTTTTTTTTTTTTTTTGATATAATAAAATTTAATAATTTATTTTAATTATTGACATGTTTTTTTTTTTTTTCCTAGGTATAATCAAGAAGGAATATTTAGAAGAACTGGTAAATTAACAAGACAACAAGAATTAAAATTAATATTGTATCAAGGTCAACCATTAGATCTTGAAGCAGGTGCATACAGTGTTCATGATTGTGCATCAGTATTAAAAGGTTTTTTAGCTGAATTACCAGAGCCATTACTTACTGATCTTCATTATCCAGCTTATTGTCAAATTGCTGAATTATGTAATCCAAATACAAGTACAAATGAACCAAGATTATTGAGTTCATTACAATTACTTTTATTACTATTACCATCAGCAAATAGAATATTGCTTAAATATTTATTAAATTTATTAAATAAAACAGCAAGTCATGAAAATAATAATAAAATGAATTGTGATACTCTTGCAACATTATTTACACCACATTTAATGTGTCCAAGAAAATTAACACCTGAAGCATTACATCTTGATTCACAAAATTTATCAGGAATTGTTGCATTTATGATAAGAAAAGGCAATGAATTATTTGAAATACCAATAAAATTAGCAACAGACATCAGAGCATACTGGGTTGATCAAGAAAGAAAATTATTAAGTCCCAATAAATATGATCCAAATGAATCAGTATCAGATACAGGAGGAACTGCTCATACAGTATTTAGTTTTGTTGATCACAAATTAACAGCTAAAGCAAATATAACAGAAGATACACAAGCAGCTTTGGCACAGTTATATGCTCATATTCAAGCAATGCCTGAATCAGCAAAAAAACGAAGACTTGTTAAACAGTTTAATAAAGAAAATGGCCGAGGTACACCAAGACACGTTAAACAAGTTAGAACAAAAAGTCTTGGTGACTCAATTAAAAAACATATATTTCAAAAAAAATTACTTGGTGGACATAAAAAAGTTTGTGATATAAATATTGGCTGCGATATGAGTAGATCAAGTAGTGAAGAAAATATTTTATCAATGGTAAGCATTAATTTTATTTATTATATAAAATATTAATTAAAATTAACTATTATATTGATTTTATAATTAATCACTTGAATTCATAAATCTATTAATTTTTTATTTTTAAACAGAGCCACAAAACAAGTTTACCACCAAAAGTATTATTTAGTAAATCTGATGATGAATTAAGTACAGATAGTTTTGTATCATTAGAAAATGAAAATCTTGTACAAACAAAAACAATAAATAACAGTACAGGAAGTATGGATATTTGTAAAAATACCAGTCTAGTTGACGAAAATAAAATTATAAATGACAACTCTAATGATATTAGTGTAGATATAAATAAAGTAAATCAAAGTTCAATTAAACATGTAGATAATCCAGATATAAATAAAAAAAATCATACAGAATTTGATCGTAAATTTCGTCGACACAATAGTGAACCACCTGATATGTATTCATCAATAAAATCAAAAAAAAATACTGACGATGTTGTAATGATGACAGAAAGAAGTAAATCAAATTCAGTTTTTTCTGATTATGAAAAATCTACAATTAAATTAATGTCAAGTTTAGTTAAATCATTAGAAAATAATGATATTGAAAATATAAATATATTATCAAACAAAAAAATTGAAAATTCTAATTATCAAGTTTCATCACCAGTTATTAAAAATAAATTTTTAAATGTTTTTGATGCTCATACATCAACACCATCAGATTTATTACGTCGTAATTTAACAAATAGTGATTATGGTTTAACCCCACTTAAAAATAATGATAGAAGCATGAGTCCAATAACACAAAGTACTTCTAAAATGACAAAGGCTATGCAGGTATGGATTATTTTTCATTTTAATCAAAAATAAAAAAAAAAACAATTATATTATTTAAATTATATTATTTAAACAATTATATTATGTAATTTTTTATTTGCTTTTTTTTTCAACACAGGAAACAATGATGACACCTAGATCAAGAAAACCAGTGATAATGTTGTCAGGTTCAAATTTGTGTAATTTAGCTTCCATAAAAAATGGTCAATCTAGTTCACAAAATTATTATCAAATTGTTAATATAGATATTGATGGACAAAATAGTTTAAATTCAATAAGTGAAGAATCTGAAAATATTCCAAATACATATAAAATTGATAGTCAACGTCGTCCACCATTTGTTAATAGAAATTATCGTACACCAATTGAGAATGATTATTGTACAACAATACCATCAAATTCAATGTCAATAACTAGTACATTTCGTGAATATTTATTATCAAGAAGTGTGTTAACAGCAAGTCCAGTTGATTTAAGTTTTTCATCACGTACAGGTGATTTTGAACAATCAGAATCTGATGATTTAAATATACTTGATGAAAAAGGACTATCTGATAGTCTTCTTAATTGTTTGGATGGTAATAATCCTCCAAGTTCAGATACATCAGGTATTGCATCAGGTTCAACAAATAGTGCTAATAATTCAAATGAAAAAATTGATGATGTTAAATTATCATCACCAAGAAAACGTGGTACAAGCTTGCAAAGAAACGACTCAAAACGATCAATAAAAGATAATGAAAATAATATACAAAATGCTATAAATAAACAATGCAGTAAAACATCAATTGATTCGGATAATATTAATGAAAATTTTCAAGAAACTTCATTTTAAGAATATAATTATGTATTAATTTAAGAATTATAAATTCATTTATTAATAATTAAATAAATCAATAACGTTAAAAATAAAAAAAAAAATAACTATTATTAAAATTTGATACTTAGAATTTAAGTAAACTAACAAAACAGATATTAATTTATAATGACCATGACAATATAAAAATATAATAACAAATAATTTTTGAAATATGTTAAGAATTGTCTTTTTATTTATTAATTATATGTTTTTAATTTTTGTCATATTTCAAACATTGATTTTTAAATTGTTAAGAAAAATCAATTGATAATTTTTATTAGTTCTTATTTATTTATTTCATATAGATAAAAAAAAATAATAATTAGTTTAATCAAAAATTAGATAATGAGGATCAAAACATATCATCATGTCCAAGATCAGGAACATAATTTAATCCTCTTTCTTTTAGTGCTTTATTGTGAAGGCGACTTTGATCTTGCTTTGATTCTTGTTCTCTTCTTTGAGCATCTAATATATCGTCAACTGAAACTTCTGATAAAGAAAGATCTTTTTCTTTTTCCCTATCCTTAAATAAATATTATAATTATTAGTTTTTTATTCAACATGTTTATTGTTGATGATTTTAACTTACAATTTCACCTAAGAGTACAACATTTTCACCACGTACAATAAAAACACCTCTAGGTATATCACCATATTGTTTTCCAACATGAATCCTCTCAATTGTAGGATGAAGTACCAAATTTGCAAATTGGTCAACAGATCGTAAATAACCAATTAATGTTCGTCCATCTCTTAGTAATACCATTAATTTTTCTAGTATAAAAAAAAAAAAAAATAGTAATAATAATAAGAAATTTTTAATTTATTTTGTAATAAGTGGATTAAAAACATAAAAATTCTTTATCAAAATTTTTTAATTGAAAACTTACTGTCAAGTTCATCAAGAAGAGATGCAGTTCCTGGGACAATATCCATATCGAGTGTAAATAAATATTTTTAAAAAAATGACTGACACTTATTCGAAGTGGAATAAAATTTAGAAATAGTCAGTATTGAGTATCAAAATTTAAAAAAAAAAACTCTTTTTCTGGTACATGCTTCAATGTTTTGATAAATTGTTATATTGATATTTATTAAAAAAAATTGTCGTTTTATATTTTAACATTAATTGTTTTACTTAAGTTTAGCTTTAAACCTTAATGTTTATTTAGTATTTTTGATTATTATACGAATAGGTTGGTTTGTCACATTTTATTAGTTCTCAGCAGCAAGGTTGGGCTCTTAAGAATTTTTTGAATATTATACGCATTTCATATGATACGTGTAGTATACAGTTAATATCGGATAATACGTATAAAACTGCACCCATAGAGCAAAATAAGGCTTGCGGCCATTTTCCCCATTTCAATTTGGTTCGAATTCAATTATCGCGAATTTTAAACTCTATGAAAGTTCCAAGTTTTGTATATCGCACAGATCACAATTCTATATAAATTATTAGTTGTAACTTTGGAAATCGATGAAAGTTGATTTCTATTTTTCACTGTTTTATTAAATTTAAACTTTTATAGTATTTTATTTTTGATTATATGATAATTTTTAATTTTTAAATTCGATACAATAAAAACTCGATGTGTTTCCAATTCTTATTTATTAAAATTCGTGTATTTAATATTTTTATAATTTTTTAATTCTCATGTTTAATAATTCTTTGTTATTTAATTTATAAAAATTAAAGTTTCATTATTAATATAATTCTAACTATTCATGAATCTGTATATTTGTACTTCTAAGTTTTTTGATGTGTAAACATCTGTCGGCGCGGGTCCGGGATTTAGTTGTATGGAGTAAAAGGCAAAAGTCAAAAAAAGAGCGTCATATCCGTTTTCGCCGTCCTTTTCTAATAATATTGCCATTACTTTTTAATATATTTACATTGCGCCGTCGGTAATTGTTACCATCAAGCGTTCTGTAGTATAAATGTAGATAATGTCGCTTCTAGTAAATCGAATGCTTGAGGGGATAAATAATAATACATATAGCTATATTATATATTATCTTGTAAAAAAAATAGTAACATTGTATATTTATTATTTATATAATAATTTTTTTTAATAGACAAACGGTTACGGAAGTTTAATTATTGTTTAAACAATTATTTATCTATAGATTATAATCACAACTGTATATTCCGAGCCATTGAATTTTTTAAAATACATTTTGAAGAAATATAGTTAATAATTATTTAATGAACAAATGACTAATAGAGAAGATAGAGTTGCTAAAAGACAAGTACTTGTAGAATGATTATTTAAAAAATTATTCAATAAATTACATTTGTTTTTCTGGACATTTGCATTTGATAAATACATTTAAGATTGCATGAATTATTTTCTTTAATAAACAATATTTAATTGGCTTCGGAAAGAAGTGCAAATGAAAAAATGACAATAACTTGTTTAATTAATGTTCAAAAAATTATTAAATTAATCGCATCTTCTTCCTTGCCATTTGTTTTCGCAAAATCCACTTAAGTTTACATAAATTACTTTTTTGAAGAACAAATGACTAATAGAAAATATGGAGTTGCAAAAAAGAAAAGTACGCTTGTATAAATATTATTCAAAAAATTGTTTAATCAATTGTATCTTTGGCCATTTGTTTATGATAAATAAACAAATAAATTATCTAAATCAATTATTTAAATAAACACTTAGCTAAGGATAAAGGATGAAAATAAAAAAAAGACATCTAACTGTAGTATTAATTAAAAAAAATTTATTTAAACAACTGAATTTATCTTCCTATAATCATTTATTTATTAGAAATGCATTAAAAATTACATAGAATAATTTTTTATATAAACAAATGGCTACAGAAGAAGATGCAGAATGCAATAAAGAATAGACAATTACTTTTACAACTACTGTTTAAGAAATTATTCGATCAATTGCATTTGTCTTCCTAAAGTCATTTGTTGATTTTGAATATATTAAAAATTATTTAAATTAATCATTTAAAATTAATTAACAGCTACGACATATGATGCAAATAGAAAAAAAAACAATTGACTATAAAAATATTCTTTAAAAATTTATTTTAAAAAAGACATCTGTTTTTCTAGCTGTTTGTTCTTGTGAAATGCATTCAAAATTGCCTAAAGTAATTAATTTAATAAACAAATACTTGAAACATAATTATTTAAAAATTTATTTATGCAATTACATCTATCTTTCTAGCTCATTAATATTTAAAAATAAATCTTCAATAAATAATTAATAATTTTTAAATCAACGATTGGCTATGGAAGAATATGTAATTTCAAAAATAGACTATTATTTATGCAATTAATTTTTGCCTAATAAATTTATCTAAAATTACATGAATAATTTTTTTAAATAAACAAATAGTTCCGAAAGAAGATATAATTAGAAAGAAGACAATCACTTGTTTAGTTATTGTTTAAAAACTTATTTATTTAAGTACAACTACCAGTGGACCTCAAATTTAATGAACTTAGAATAAACAATCAATAATTTTTGAATGAACAAATGACTAAGGGAGAAAATGGATTTGTAAAAAAAAAAAAAAGTATTTGCCTAAATGTACATCCGGTAAACCCAAACTAAAAAGTTAATGCTTAAAATTTAAAAAGAAACGTAATCGCAAATGTGAATACGTAACACTTAATAATTTTTAACTTTCTTATCTATCACCTTAAATAACAAAACAAAATTTTTATAATATATATTATGTTACCATGCCATTTTGGTCTGTTCTTATATCTTGTGAGGTAAGTCGTTTTTTGCTGTTATCAACGATCCTTGATGTATTTTCTTTAGATATTACTTTATTTATTAATTCAACTAAAGGTTAAATATTCAAGTCCCGTTCTTTTTTTTACTCTTTTGCTGTTGTTTCAAGAGTTTCAATAGTTTTTCTTAATCGTATTATTTCATTATGTAAATTTTTTTTTGGCACCAAGTAATTATAATGCTGTGGTGGGATTTCATAAGCTAGATGGATTTCATCATTTGCATCCTCTACTTCGTATTTCAAGTACGCAATGCGGTCACCTTTTTCCAAGTAATGAACACATACCTTAACTTTAAAATATTTCGCAATGACTTTAAGCACTTCATCATTTCCATTTTTTCATTTTTTTTTTTTCATTTCAATTTGATTAATTAGCGTTGCTCTCTGAGTACAATCGTTATTACAAAATGTACTATGAAACAGTCTTAACTGTTGTGTATCGGTGTCAGGTAATTTCAAAGCACCAATAACAGCGTGATACATACAATTACCATCACCAGGTACTTGTACCACTTCAAATAAAACGTGGTCAATGAAGTGGTAGATAAAAATTAATATAATAAATTGTTTATACCACAACCAACAAGTGGCTATATTTAAACGGTTATAAAATATTCTTTATTTCCCAGATAAGATCTCAGATAGTTCCTTCAAAATCATGTGATAAAGAAGTGTTTGATATGATAACTTCGTCAGAGATATATTTTTTTTATTAAAATTAAAAATGAATGATGAGGTGACAAATAATGTGCCAAAGAACCAAAATGAACTTATAGTAAAGTTAGAGAGCGACATAAGTACTGTATGGTAAATTTAACTATGCTTTTGCCACTGTTCGAGTTTACTATGCGTATAGTAATAAAACTATAAATTTTTTCCAGAGTATAAATAAAGTGTGACCCAATATAAAACATATACGGATAAAAAAACTTTGATTGGCATCAACGGTTCCGTGGCTAAGCGGTCTAAGCGTTAGTTAGAAAATTAAGATATCGTCGTTCGTTGGTTCGATTCCCTTTAGTTGCGTGCACGTTATTCATATAGTTGTTTAATACATTTCCTATGTTTTTTGTTGCCTCTCTTATCTCTTTCAGCAATTGTTAATAAACAAAAAAACAAAAAAAAAGCGATAATTTAATTTATAATTTTTTAATTTTTTTTTAATTTTTGATAATATTTTTTGATCACACTTTGACCAAGTAGCTTGATCAAGACTTGATCCATTTTTGCGTTACGTTTTGATCTATTCTTCATCAAGTTGTCTGATGAAAACTTGATCTGAGTGTAAGTTGCCTGATCAAGTTTTGATCATATTCTGAACTAAATTTTCACTCGGGAAAGACGGAACAATTTTTAGGTGGATGAAGGTCGGAGAAAGGTTAGACAAATGGAAGTGTCTATTGGCACTATTTCGCATGCTATGTTATAGAGCATACTGGTATATATACCGCATGTGGGATAAATGACGGTTAATATAAAATTTTAACTATAGTGCATGCACGTACGGATGGTATAATTACTAAAGCTTTGATCAAATCGATTCGAGACTACTCAACAAGGTAGCGCATGCTATATGCGTCTGGAGCATGCTTTGATGCTTTGTATATATATTAATAATGCTTGTGTGCGGTATATATATAGCATGCTCTATTAGTATTATACGTAACGAGTGGCGAATTTGCAGTTTAGTTCAACGAGCGCCAAACGTGGTAATATACCAGAAAATATATTTATTAATTTAAATAATTTAATTTTTTTACCAATTCATAATAATCAATTAATTTATATCAATAATAAAACATTTGAAGGTTTAACATCATTATTAGCACTTTTATTAAATAATAATAAAATTGAATTTATAAATAATCGTTTATTTAATATTATTTTATCAATTATAGGGTGCGGTCACTAGAGCCCCCGCATAGGCAATTAAAGATTAAACATAAATATTATTCTAAAAACTTAAGATTAAAAAAAAATAAAAAAACGTAAATTTTCTATGAATCGGTAGCCTTCATTTTGTACTTTATTATGCTATGCTTAAAGTGTATAGTACATAATACGACATGTATGGATGTATATAATACAGTATGTCGAATTCGGCTAAAATTCACAACGCTGCGTACGTTTATATTTTTGTAAATATGACACACTAGCAAAATATAATAAATATCGACACACTAGCGGCCAATCAGATCTCTTAAAAACAACAATAATGTTAAACTAATCCAATATTTCCACACTAGAAAACGCTGTGATTGGTCATCAAGTAAGTTTAACACACTTGGTTGAATCCCTTCTTTACCATCGTTTTTACTTCAATCTCGCGCGTAGTCGTACATTTCCGTAAACGAGAAGACGAAAATACACGAACATACACGAATTTTGTTTAAATAAAATAGATGAGATTTGTTAAATTGCTCGAACATGATTTGATATATTTTAAATTCAATTATTTCATTTAAATTATATTTCTCTCTATGGTCTCTCTCTGTGGATTACATGACCTTGACGTTGGTGGGAGGGCTTGTGAACCTCAGTGATCCGAAGGGCTACACCAGGGGAGGGCACCTATTACGTTAGGAGCTCCTTCGTAAAGGCTTCCTATGCCGGGCGGGCCGGAGGGGAGAGGTCCGACAAACAAGTAATCCTAGCGTAGGGAGGATAGCGTACCCATCGCTCCAGGAAACTCGCAATAGCCTGGTCAAGCTAAAGTGTGGGACACCGTGCTGAGATCATAGATACATTCAATTCGAATGGGCTGCAGCAACCTCGGCGGAAGGCGCGCAAAGTTTTCGTAACCCGCGCAAAGCTGGCTGGCGTATGAAGCGGAGCTGGAGGGGAGGCTTGGTTTCTTTCCAGCAAAGTTTAACACTCCGAGTGAAATTGAAGGTGCGGCGACATTTTTGCGGAATGCGATGGTCGAGTCGTATGAAAATAACTGTCCCCTAAGCGTAATAAGGGACAAGAGTGAATGGTGGACTAGCGCAGAAACTTAAATACGGTGTACGTGGGGCCCTGAATAAGGTACTTAAAGGTAGGCCGGGGGTTGCAGAGCAATATAGAGCTCTACAAAAAGAATTTAAGCTGGCAGTAAAGAAGGCTAAGAGGGACTCCTGGAGACGATTCTGTGGGGAAATCTCTAAAGTGCCGGATGCTGCCAGACTTAAGAAAATTATTGCCAAAGAAAGGGGTGCACACCTGGGGCGCACCAAGGGGAATGGGGCACCGAGACTGGGACACTGGGTCCAGGGTAGTTGACATTGAAAAAGTCAAATGGGCAGTGAATGGATTCGAACCCTATAAAAGCCCGGGAGTTGATGGAGTGCTACCGGTTATGCTTCAAAAGGGATTGAACCATACACTGGTTCCACTTTGTAAAACCTTCAGAGCGTATATTGCCACGGAGTATATTCCGAGGCAGTGGCGCAAAATGGAACTTTTATTTATTCCTAAGCCAGGAAGGGCTGATAAGGACCAACCAGGGGCGTATAGACCGATTAGTCTCACCTCTTATATGCTCAAGACGCTAGAGCGTCTTGTAGATAGATATATAAGGGATGGGTTACGGATCAATGGGCCGTTGCATGGAATGCAATTTGCATACCAACCAGGGAAGTCTGTAGATGCGGTACTTCACAAACTTGTTAGTAAGTTGGAGCAAGCTAAGGACAGACGAGAACTGGGGGTAGGGATTTTCATGGATATAGAGGGGGCTTTTAACCAGACCCCGATTGATGCCATAGAAAGAGCATCGAATAGGCTTGGGATTCATCCAACCTTGAGAAGATGGATTAGGAACATGCTGTCCGATCGTCATATTTGTGTAAGAAGAGGAGGGGAAACACTGGGGGCGATTATCGACCGAGGATGCCCGCAGGGGGGAGTATTATCTCCACTGTTATGGTGTCTGGTCGTTGACGATCTCTTGGTAGATTTGAATCGTCAAGGCTTCCACGCATAGGGGTATGCTGATGATATAGCTATCATAATACTGGCAGGGGATGCGTGCACTGCCAGTAGCAGAACCCGAACGGTAAAGAAGGGATTCAACCAAGTATATGAATAACGCGCACGCAACTAACGGGAATCGAACCAACGAACGACGATATCTTAATTTTCTAACTAACGGTTAGACCGCTTAGCCACGGGACCGTTGATGCCAATCATAGTTTTTTTATCCCTATGTTTTATGTTGGGTAAAGAAGCACAAACGGAATGATGAATTTAAAATATATTAATTGAAAAAATAAAATATTAATTAGTAGAGTGTAGAATAATTTTCTGTATTTTTTTTTTTGGGTCAATATGATAAAAAATAATGAATGAATTTTTTAAAATAATCAATTTATTCATGTTGATTCGTAGAGTAGGCAATAATTTTTTATACTCATTAGTATAATATATTAAACTAATATAATAATATATAACTAATAATTTCCATGATAATTTATTAAATATATTAATTTATTATATATATAATATATAATAATATATTAAAAATGTTGGAGAAAAGAAGGTTGGAGAAAATTTGGATATAGGTTGGACAAATTGGTGGAGAAATGGCGGAATATATTTCAAGTGGAGAAAGGTTGGTGAAAGGGTGGAGATATTTCTCCACCATGGGTCATTTTCGGAAAAAGGTGGACAAAAGTCGGAGAAAAATTTATTCATGACATCTCCTCCTCCCCCTTCCCTCATGAACCCGTGGATCGCACCTCGAGTAAGACCACGAATTAAAGACCCCGCGGTTATCAAATTGCGGATTAAACCGCGCCACAGCGTGATGTCGTGAGCCAGGATCCTCACATACACCCTACTATGGCACTTACAGTGCCATACTTAAGCTTTTAAAATTAGATTTAACAGTGATGCTACTTGCTGCTGAAGATTCGGTTGGAGCAACAGAAATTGTCGGCGTTGGTTTGCTTTTAAATAAAGATGCCAAATCAATGAGGTGGTTTTCAGAAATGTTCAAAAAAGTTCATGAATCAGCATGTGCTGAGATTAAATGTTTTATGAGTGGAAAAGATAGAAATATGAGAGCAGAGATGAAATATGTATTTTGAGATAATATTATAATGTATTTATGTCTTTTTCATACACAACAAACATTTAAGAGAGAGGTAATTGTATCAAAAAGAAAAATTACTACAAAAGAAAAAGATATGTGTTTAGAGTATCTCCAAATGATGACATATAGCCAATTCAAGATCAATATGATGAATTATATGAGGAATTTTCTGAAATAGCTCCTAAATCTGTGAAAGATTATTTTGATTTATATTGGCACAACTATAGAGATCAATGGACAGTATACAGTATGAGGTGTTGTAACTTGGGTAATAAATCAAATTACATAATTGAATCCTTGAATTGCCAAGCAAAAGCAATGATTCAAAAACGTAGAAGATTACCTGACTTTATAACTCAATTTTTTATGTCTCTTGAATCTCAAAAAAATCGTGTTGCAGTAAGAGTTACAGAAAACTTTACAACAAAGCCTACAAGAAAATTATAAGTTGATGGTACTGTTGAACATTCGTATTCAAACTTATTAACAGAAATTGCTTCAAAACATGTTTTAGAAGAACTAAGAAAACATATATATATCTTGAACCTGAAAAATGTGACAATAAAATACTTACATTTGTAACAGAAAAAGGTGCTGACATAAATGCATCAAGTCAAATGTAATAGTATTTTTTCACTGTCTTACATGTTACAAGAAAATATTTGAAAATTTCATTATATGATGAGAAATTATGTGCAAATCGTTGGACAAAAAAATATTGAATTCATCATCAAAGATGCTTCAAGATCCAAGATAATCAAGTAATCAATAATAATTTATCATCAAATAATTCTTTTTATGATAATGCATCTTCATCATCTAATACTCCAATTGAGAAACGATGAAAAGAATTACGTTAAATGGAAATTAGAAATTAATGAAAGATTACGTAAATTACGATCTGTTTTGGCGAGGATGTGGACTGTATTATGGGGTTGAAATAAAGGAAGATGATAAACACATGTTGTAATATTTAATATAATAAATAGGATTTATTTAAGGATAAGCTACTTAATTAATAATAATATATTTGAATGTGGCAAAAGGTTGTATACCTTTTGCTTAATTAAATAATTGATATTTTATAATATAAAGTGACTCTAGTTTCAGTGGTGCATGCACTGAAACTCAATGTATATAAAGTTTAATAAAACGATGTATATCGTGTCACGGTTGAAACGAGAAGCCCGGCTGCAAGCCAAGCAATCTGCTTGGCGATGAAGAAGCACGATGATATCCGATGATGCTCGAACACCTACGAATAACGAGCAGCCACGGAGCTGCTCGATGCCTAACGAGCAGATTCGGGTTGACCTAAACAAATAAAATCGCCACCAGGTGCTGCCCTCTTTTACGAGACTGTCACTCGCGTAAATACGATCTTCAAATAATCAAATTGAAAAAAAAAAAGACGAAAAAATATTGTCAACCATCCAAATGACAAATCCAGTTGAAACTATTGGTCGTCCTAAGGACATTCATAAAACTTGGATAGAAACATCAGCAAAAGAAAAAATATAAATCACTTAAATATTATTAAAAATAATCTTTCTTTTAGTTTTTATAAAGTTCTATTTTTATTATTTACTCATACAACTTTAGTTACTATAAGTGTTTCAGTTTATGATTATAATTAATACATTACGGCCCATTATATTGTATAAATGAAACAATTAATTTTTTAGACCTTAGAGTCTATTGAATGTACAATTTTTTCTATTTAAATTTGAATTCAAAGAACATACACCATGCGCAATGATAACATAGAGCATGCTATATTTTGACTATGCTTCAATGTATAGTACGTAATACGACATGTATAGATGTATAGATTAAAATGGGGTGTCCCATTTTAATCTACTAATGGATTTTTTTTTTAAATATGGCTCAAATTGAAAAATAGTTTAAATAAAAGTTGTAGGATTCAGATTTTTTAAATATGCCTCAGCTATCCAAAGTATAGCTACCCGGGAAAAACGGTTTGTATACAACCATATACAACCATATACAATCATATACAACCATATACAACCATACAACTTGGTAGCTTAGTTTATTAATCTTGTATACAATAATATATGGTTGTATACAAACATATATGGACATATACAACTATACATATACAATCATATACAACCATATACAACCATACAACTTGGTAGCTTAGTTTATTAATCTTGTATACAATAATATGGTTGTATACAAACTTATATAGACATATACAACTGTATATATTTATATCGTCGCATTAAAGGATGAAGGGCGTAAGTGCCATTTTTGGGAATTTCCATTTTAATAAAGCAAAAAAGGCGTAAGTCCAAATTTATTAATTTTTTGATTTTTTATTCAATTTTAAGACATAACAAAAAAAAGGAAAAAGGGCGTAACAACCTTTGATATAATGGATGAAGGGCGTATATCCAGGGACTTACAATATAACATAACAAATGTCAAAATAATCTTGCAGGAGTGATTTATCGTTAACGCTAAAAAAAAGTAAATTTTACCTTCCAAAAGGTAAATTTTATTTTTTTTTTTGTAAATTTTTTTTTGTATATATATAGCTACCTAAACTTGTATACAACAATCTAAACTTGTATACAACTATCTAAACTTGTATACGCAACCATTTTTGAATTTTGATCTATAAATTCCATATATGGTTGTATACAATTGTATACATCTTTATAAATTTGTATACAGAAAATGGCGATATACAACTGTATGAGTTTGTATACAATCATATATGGTTGTATATAGTTGTATATGGTTGTATACAAACCGTTTTTCCCGGGTAATGTAACTAGACGTAGTTAGTTAGCCTTGGATCGTTGCTGCAGCTAGAAATTTTTTACTGTGTATATCCTGTTAAAAGTTAACAGTGATGATTTGTTTTTAGTTTTCTTAATATTTGCTGTTTAAGATTTTCCTCTTATCTATTTTTAATAACAATAAGAACATTAACAATTAAATTCATTTTTTCTATGTCTTTGGTAGTAGAATATTCTGAAACCTTTCATTTGACTCTAAAACGAGCTTTCTATCTCAATTATTTAAGAAGTTGTGACAATTATTAAAAAAACGGCAGTGAATTCAAGACTAGTAAGCTCCGCCTGCGTAATATGGATAATTAATAATTGATTTTTTACGAAAAATTTCTAAAAATTTACTAATTTTTCATAGAATATTTAAAAAAAAAAAATACAAAATTTTTATAAATATTTATAAATTTTTTACATTGCTTTTTTATTTTTTTTTTTCTCTGAATTTTAAAAAATATTTTCGCGAGAGGATGGCTGCCAACGTCATTCACTTTTGTAATTTATACACGTCATTTATGTAATTATACAGTAACAATATATACTAGAAATTTTTACACAGCGATAGTAGAACTTAAGTCAGACTATAAAAATGTAGAAAGTTTTTTTTTTTTTAAATAAATTTTTTGTGTTTATATAAGAATATATGGGGCGTTCTTAGTCTAATCACGGGGTCATCTACTTGACCCCCGGCGATTTTGATAAGATAAGCTATTATTGGTTGGTTTTGGGCTGAAATTGAGCCTCTCATTTTTTTAGAATTTTTCATTAATTATTCTGAACTCTATCATCGTAAATATCACTAATTTTGGGATTTCTCAAAAATAGCTTTTTTTTTCTTAATTTTTTTTTACAGATAAAGGTACACAATACACGTATTTCAAGCATATTCAAAAATTGGGCTAAAAATTATAAATATTTTTTTTTTATTTTTTGAAAATTCAATATTTAGCAAAAAAATTTCATTTTCTGGAAAAAAGTTTTTTTTTTCAAAATTAATATTTGTTCAGTTTTTGATATGGGAAAAGCAAGATATAACTAAATTTTACCACAGTAAATTTTCAGTTTCTGCTATTTTAGAAATTTTTTTCGCTGAAAATAGAATTTTCAAAAATCAAAATAAAATATTTATAATTCTTGGTCTTAATTTTGGTATGCTTAGAATACGTGTATTATGTACCTTTATCTGTAAAAAAATAATTGATGAGAAATCCCAAAATTAGTGATATTTACGGTAAGAATCCAGAATGATTGATAAAAAAATCTAAAAAAATTGGAGGTCTAATTTCAGCCCAAAACCAACCAATAGGCAGATGAGTTCAGTGACTCAGATAAAAAAAAAATTATGTGTAACATTATTACAGTTAGTGTAAAAAAGATTCGAGATTTAAAATTAAAAGTTATCGAGATGACTAGCGACATTATTGAATTGGAAAAAAAAAGAAACTTGTAATGTTAGTACAGTTTTTTTTGCAACAATTAATAGCTGCACATTCACGCAATAAAGATGTGTCAAATCATCATCGTAGGTGGACATTTGATGGAAAACTTTTGGCGTTAAATATTTATAGACGGAGTGTAAAAGCGTATGGATTTTTACATGCACAAGACGAAACTTGTTTCCCCACTGAGAGAACTGTCTTTAGATTATCCAGTGAGATTTCAATGAGTGTTGGTTTAAATGATATTTCTATGAGCGCTCTGGAAAAAAAACAAAACATTGCCTGTAATTGATAAATTTGTTGCTCTCAATGCAGGTGAAATTTCACTACGTCCAATACAGTTATTAATATTAAATATAGATGTAAATTGTTGTGAAATAATCGACTTTACAATTTACAGTAATAAAACGGAAAAAGAAAAAACATGGTGTCACAGGCAACAAGATCAACAATTTAATCATTGACTCAGCAATGAGAATTGACCCTAAAATCAATCATGATGAATTCCGTTTGATAAAAAAAACGACCATATACAATAACGAAGGCATCAATTATAAAAAAAAATATTGCTGAAATGAAATTACACAATGCACAAAATCCAACCCAACATGAGTATTTATGGTCATCACCATCATCAAATTCCATGTTAAACGAAGAAAACATTGACCCTACAACTGAACCAGCTACATAATTCCATGGTGTTAGTTTAGAATTTGATTCAATAATTTTAGTCAAACTCAATTTTATTTTTATAGTTAAAATTATGATGATGATGATGATGATGATGATGATGATAATAATAATAAATATATTGATCCAAGTGTTAGGGATATTAATAAATAAACTGGCTTCGGTTTGTAGTTTTTACATAATTTACTTCTTCTTGTTGCATGACCTCCATGGTTAAAATTGTTCTCCGCCTTATGTTCACCTTTTTCCGAAAATTACCCGTGCCCTAAAAATGAACCAATGTTAGTTTAGGAAAAGGGGCTACGGCACTAAATGAATTTAACTTTAAACTGTTTGCTTGTGTACTGTCATTGTTATATTATTTATAAATTTATAATTAATTTATTATTTATATCTTTGAATAATTTACATAAATATGAAGACATTATTTCATAATTTTATACTGTTATTCTATTTACATTATTAATATCATTATTAATGAAATTATTGATATTAATATTGATGTTTTTATTAATATTAATACTATAATATTATTAACATTAAAACTCAAATAATATTTCTATTTTTCAATCATATTTATACATCCATTTATATTATTAATATAATTATTGATGATATTATTAATATTAATATTAATATTAATGTTATTATTATTATTAAAAATCATAAAATATTTATATTTACCAATCATTTTCATATTTCTGTTGATATGTTTACTAATATTATTATGCATATTTCTATTCATATTCCTCAATTATATTTATATTTCTATTGGTATAATTACTATTATTATTATTAATAGTTATTTTTATATTTTCTGTATTATTATTAATATTATTCATGTTATTATCAATATTGAAATTTATATAATATTAAAATTTTTCAATTATATTCATATATCTATTGATATAACTACTAATATTATAAATATTTCTATTTCCATTTTTAATATTATCATTATTATTAATTATTTATAATTATTTATATTATTTATATTGTTATTATTATTAATATTATTATTTATATTATGAATATTCTAATATTAATCCTATTATTAATATTATTTTTTTCATTATTATTTTGTGACAAGTAAAATATATTTATTATTATATATTTTTATTATTAATGTTATTTTATTTATATAATTAATATTATTCCTAATGATATAATTAATATTAATATTGATGTTATTATTCATATTAAAAATTTGATCTTATTTTATCTTCATTTAATCTGATATTATTTCTGTAAAAGGTCAAATAACGAAAGAAGTTTTACTTCCCCCGCGCGTTCTGGTAATACACATACACTTTTTTTTTGTAATTTATTTTGTTGTTTCATTTCTATTAGTTTATCGACTGCGAGGTTGCCATATATACTAAAAATAGCGAGAAACTTCGGCAAACATTCTAGCTTTTATTAATACCTGATAAGTTTTTCGGTATAAAATCAAATCTTGTATAAATTATGTTCTTTGTCCCACTTAAAAAATTAAAATTTTGATTTTGTACGTTTGGCATCGATACTTATTATAATATATGACTATTTTTTTTAACGGAAATACTTAAATCCACGTTAGACATGCTTTAAAAAAAGCCTAAACCGAAACGCTTCATTCTATTCTGTTAAAAAAATAAGGCCCAAAAAAATCAATAAATCCGGATCAACCTTAACGAATAAATGAAAATTAATTGGTTTTTATACATGTGCATCAAGTTCAATTTTTATTGAAATTAAGCTTTTAAATATCAAATCATATCTGTAATTACGAAAGAAATTTCAAAATGTATCTTAAAGGAGAGTCATTCAGATACATGAAGACAGAATCATCCTTATGTATCTTAATGATTTTGCAATAGGTATAAAACCAATAAAGAAAAATATTTAAAAAAAATATTTACTCAATCTTTTCAAGAACAACTGGGTTTGGATAGTCAGTTTCAAGTCCGTTTTTCATAATCCTTCAACTCAATTTTTGTTGTTCTGTATCGATAAAAGGTTCTTCTTTTCAATAATATGAAATAAATTTAAATAGTCTTCATAGGAACAATGAATAAAAAGAAATTAAACAATGTTAAACGGATAATTCGATATGATAACGATATCTACGCGCGTGGATTTATAATAGATGAGAAATATTAATGGCAGTATAATTATGATGATAACTTGCAATGGTAAACTCTCGGGATGCTACCATTTTTTATTATGTTGCTACTTATAAATTTTGCTTTTTGACATAATTCGTCAAACATTTCTCGAAAACGTGCTTCAATGCTTTCAACTCAGTTTCCAGAAAGTTCACTAGGTACTTAAAACACATTATCTTTTAAAGAACCTAGAGTTTTTTTCATTACCTCAGTTAGCGGAGTGACCATTGAAAGGGTAGGGTAGTTGATCCCAGATGCAATCATTGTGGCCACGTATAAAGGAGTGGGTATCTTCAGAACTTCTTCCAGAAATAAAAAATCATGACGTGTCATTGGTGTTGGTACTCTAACTCAACCAGAGTTGATCGAACACTAAGGTAAAATAGTATAAAATCTGGACTTAGAAAAAAACTTAATTTATTTTTTTAGACTTAGAAAAAAATCTATCTTCTCGCATTATCTATTAGCAATTATATTTTTTATAATTTATATCATCCTTCGCTATATTTACCGCACATGCGTATGTAATAAAGATTTAAGTGTTAGTCGTGCTAAAGATTTTTGGGCACGATTCCGATATCCGAGACAACATGTTTTTTTATCGGTTTCTTATAAGAAATTTTCTCAGGATTACGGGAAAAATACAGAAAAAGTTCCTACGAATGCGCAAAGTGGTCAAATTTGCAATAAACCGTCAAAAATCGGTCATTTTACGTCGTTTTGTGTAAGTGCGTCTTAATAATGAATAATAAAATTTTTTTATTACTTTGGTGATATAAAACTCGTCGAATATAACAAAAAAGTTCAGTATAACATTTCCCTATCTCTAATATTTTTCAAGATATCATAACTCCAAAAAATTAAAAAAATTGAATTAAGCTCATTAAATGAAGAAAAAAAGTCTAATAAAATATTTTTCTATCTATAATATTCTCAAAGATATCATAACTTCTTTTTTTATTTTTTAAAATGATTAAAATAATATTGATACATTGTTGGCGTTACCCAGTATGTACCACGTGGAGGTCATATATCTCACATCCCATCATTCATACTCTCATTTATACATATACATTCATACATCATTCATACTCTCATTTATGCTACAAACAATTCATTCTCATCTACATCCTGATTCAGAATCATCCTCTCCTGACTCCTCTTCCTGCTTCTGCTTTTTGCGAGGGAGAAGATCTTCCGAAATTCCCTCCGATTCTGGAGTAGGAATTTCGAAAGGTATGATCTTCAAACCCTCTTGCAAATCGCCATTTACTCTTCCAGGGTGAACCCGCTGGATGTCAACGAGGAATTGGGTAATTTGAGAGCCAAAATCGTCTTTGTACTCCCTCTCCAAGTACTCGCGTCTATAATAATAAAATATATAATAAAATAAAATAGACACATGTACTGGTGAAGGAGTTTGTTTGTCCTTCGATTAATAATCGAATTCTTGAACAGACGATTTTGGTTCTCCAACGAATTGATCGTATTTGAAGAATCATTTTCATCCACATACTGCCCAATACTGTGATTGGTGACAGAATGCACAGTACCTTCGGTGAATAATTTCTCAACACCTTGGTACTGTGCACCGCCATCAGTACAGATTCGACTAGTATCTGGATGAATATACTTCTTCAAATACGGCCAAATATCCCTCTTCCCTTTCGAATTTACCCTGAAAAAGCGACTTCGGCTCTGCTCCCTACAGTATATCCCAAGTACTGTAACTGTCATTTGTTTGGTATGACGGCCTCTATTGTACTCACGTTTTGTCAAAAACGTTTCGTCAATTTCGACCGTCATACCAACACCCCCAATTTGAAGACCACTGTTTGATATGATTACTTCAGCTATTTCTCTCCAATAGCTGTACACAGTAAAAAAAAGTTGGTAAATTTAACAAATTCAGTTTGTTAATTTAGGTCCACCAACAAAACGTTTGTTAATTAAACAAACATTTTATTTGTTAAATAAGGTCTACCAACAACTGTTTGTTAATTTTACAAATTTTTGTTTGTAAAATGAAATTTACAAACAGCTGTTTGTTAATTTTACAAATTTTTGTATGTAAAATGAAATTTACAAACAGCTGTTTGTTAATTTTACAAATTTTTGTTTTATCAATACTATTACCTATAGAAATATAATTATTTGAATTTATATTTAATGTTTTGTTAATAATATCACAAAATTCACTTGACTTTAAACATAATATTTTTGTGTTGTTAATTTGTGATTCGTCTTCACAATAAACTTTTTTATTATTCCATGATTGTAACATACATTTTTGATGACGATTAGCCAGTGTATGTGCTATGTCTTTAAAATTTTTTAACTTGTATACGAAACTTTTTAAAAATCCATTTTTACTTTCGTATCTCATGGTCCAATGAATTCTTGGTGGTCCCATTTTAGTTATAATCATTGGAAGATGTGTTATCAAATGATCTTTCAAATATTCTTTTTATTTTTACATTATGTTACGACTTAGTTTAACAAAAAAAAATTTGTAAAATTAACAAACAGAGTTTGTAAAAACATTTTACAAATTTTTTGTTTGTAAAATTAACAAACGGAGTTTGTAAAAACATTTTACAAATTTTTTGTTTGTAAAATTAACAAATAAAATTTGTCAAAAGATTTTACAAATTTTTTTTTGTTAAATTAACAAACAAAAATTTAACAAACGACTGAAGTCTACCAATTACAAACGAATTACCAACTTTTTTTTACTGTGTAGTAATCAACAATTGTACCACAACTCAATCCGGAATCATCGCAGCATAATTTACTACGATGACTCCGTAAGTTTTGCAGTACATCAGTGACCTTCACTTTGAGGACAAAACAAATGACAATTATCAGTACTTCAGATATACTGATACGGCATACCTTGCCGTCAAGAAGAGTCCCATCAGCCGGGTTGATGATTTTCCCACAGCCTGTTGGCGCAATATTCTTTTTTGCTCTTTTATTTTTTATCACCGATCGCTGATTCTTATTACAACGCCATACCCAACCTAATTTACTCTGCCCATTTTTTACGGCCATAAAAAAATCGCAACACTTGGGCGGGATAGAATTTCGCTTGGGTATGAGCTCAAACTCTTCCAAAAAAGTTTGAGCGACATCGTCCGTTGAAATAAGATCATGGAAAGATGAAAAAATATTGAAATGTTTCAATTTCTCGTGGATTTTTGGGTGCATAGCCATGTTCGTTATATAGATTTAATGAGTCCAATTTTGTGGTTTAATAAATGTATCCGAGTATTTTAAACCACTAGAATTTATGTTGAAAAATTACTTGGGTATATCAACTTTTTGAAAAAAAAGTGTGTTCAAGTTTTTAATTTTTCCAAAAAAAAATTATATCATCGTTTTCTACACTTTAGAACGATTAGGAATTAGTATTTTTTTTAATAAAAAATCAAAAATTTAAACACACTTTTTTTTCAAAAAAAATTGATACCCCACGGTGGAAATATTTCTCCGATTTTTTCTCCAACTTCCCTCCGACTTTCTACGCAAATAACCCATACCAGAGAATAATCGGAGAAAAGAACAAGATTACTTAACTAAATATCATGGGTACAAATCGGAATTTTCAAAATGTCACTAGAATAACTATATTGTATAGTTATTTTAAAAAAATAATTTAAAAGTAATTTCAAAGGATCTAGAATGCTACAAAATTTATTCAAAAGTAATAAAATAGTTAAAATTTTTTTAGGGAATGTGAGGAGTGGCAGGAATGTAGCTAGGGATATTTTTGTAGGGATGTGAGAAGGATTAGGCATTTGCTAAGGCCAAGAAAATAGTGAGGACAAGGATTTGCTAAGGCCAAGAAAATAACTAGAGAATTTTTTTATAGGATGTGAGAAGGATCAGGCATTTGCTAAGGCCAAGAAAATAGCTAGGGAACTTTTTTATAGGATGTGAGAAGGATCAGGCATTTGCTAAGGCCAAGAAAATAGCTAGGGATATTTTTGTAGGGATGTGAGAAGGATTAAGCATTTGCTAAAGACAAGAAAGTAGCTAACGAATTTAATTTGTAAGGTCAGGGATGTAGCTAGGGAATTTTTTCATCATTTCAAAAAATAAAAAAAGAAGTTATGATATCTTTGAGAATATTATAGATAGAAAAATATTTTATTAGACTTTTTTTCTTCATTTAATGAGCTTAAGATATTGCAAACAAAAAAAAATGAAAAAATTCAATTTTTTTAATTTTTTGGAGTTATGATATCTTGAAAAATATTAGAGATAGGGAAATGTTATATTGAACTTTTTTGTTATATTCGACGAGTTTTATATCACCAAAGTCATAAAAAAATTTTATTATTCATTATTAAGACGCACTTACACAAAACGACGTAAAATGACCGATTTTTGACGGTTTATTGCAAATTTGACCACTTTGCGCATTCGTAGGAATTTTTTCCGTATTTTTCCCGTAATCCTGAGAAAATTTCCTATAAGAAACCGATAAAAAAACATGTTGTCTCGGATATCGGAATATCCCCGATTTTTGGACAGTAGACCATGTGATGAACTCCAATGGAAAAAATAAAACGTGCATGGAAAAAAACAAATAAATTAAGAAAAAATGATATTAAAATGATTGTCGAACCTGCAAAAAAAAAAAAATAAAAAAGTTGAAGACCAGCCTGTGCCAATTAATGAATTTTTCAACAACTGGCAAATTTTAAATTGTCCAAATGGATATAAATTAACAAATATTAATTTTGATTCATTCTATCTTGAAGCAAATATTATAAGATATATGAAAAAAAAATGAGAGACGAAAATAAATTTGATAAAACAATTGTTTAATAAAAATAATGCTGACACAAAAATTTCTGCATGTATTAGAATGTTAAATTTCTACTTCCACCTGATCGTAGCGCTAACATGAAGCATAAAAAAACAGTATTCGCTATTATTGGTAACGATTGGGAAGGAATTCATAATATTTTTTGCTGTATTACTGAGGATATAAAATGGAGAGTAGAAAATATAATTTCAGCAATTGACACAATATTTAAATTTGTGTGGGTTTTTGATATAGCATACCCATTCGAAAGCGGAGTTCATTAGGGTGTCATACAGAAATTTATTTATAATATTGAACATACTGTTCACCCAGAAGCCGTTATAGAATTTATCATCAATAGATGATGAAGTTGAAGAAAATATTATAGAAATTATTGATGCAGGTGATACCAAACAAAATCACGTCGAAAATGAGAAAGATGAAGCATTAATAGATAATAATAATGATGAACAAATAACAGAAATAAATAAAAGTGTAAAAGTGACATTTAACAAATCCCTGGTATAAATTTTTCTCCGTCTTTTTTCCAACTTTCTCCGCCTTTTGTCCACTTTTCTCCGACTTTTTTCCGAGAATGACCCATGGTGGAGAAATGGCGGACAAATATCTCCACCATTTGTCCGACCTATCTCCACCTGAAAATTATTCCGCCATTTCTTCACCAAGTTGTCCAACTTATATCCAACTTTTCTCAAACTTTCCTTTTTCTGTCTCCAACTTTTTTAGTGTTCCGTAGGAACACTTATAAAATCGGTTTCATGTGACTTTTTTGTGAATTCTTAATTAATTGTCGGAGCTTCCAACCGATTTGGCTTCTGTAAGCTTATATCTTTTAGTTTTCCGCCCGAAAAAATATAGTATATTTTTTTATAAATATTTCTGCTTTAACGAATTTAGTTATTCGTTTTTAGGACCTGTCCCAAAATTTAAAATTGATTGATTACCATGATTCCATATTTTTTTTTTCGTCGCATCATTAGTAGAGTTTATCATATTTTTTTTAGATTTTTAGGCCCATTATTTTTTTTTTATTCAATGAAACGTGGCGTGAGGATTTGTTTTTCTTGATTATTTTCTTCATTGATGGACCAATTTTATTGAAGTTCAATATAACTAATATTATTTTTTTTTCAAAAAAAAATAGTCATAACTAAATTTTGATTTTGGGCCTTATTCAAATTTTTATAAACAATTTTTTAATATCAAAAATTAAAATAGTACATTGCTTTACTAGGGTGTAATTCTGATGGTACTCGCACGATTTTAAGGCGAAGCGAGACGCATACGACGAGCAAAGCCTTAAAATCGTAAGAGTGATCAGTATTACACACGTGTAAAGCATACTATTTTTTGCCATAAGTGCTTAAAAAAGACGATGTAAGTGAGATTCGCGAGATACGTTGGGGTGCAATGCGGGTCCCCAGAATATAAAAAAAACAAAATTTAAAATGATAAAAAAAAAATAAATAAATATTAAGAATATATTTATTTCGATATACTTCAACAATATAATTTCAATACATGTTTTTTTTGTTTTTTTTTTATCTTGAACAAGTGTAATTATACATTAAATATTATAAGAAAATTTATTATATATTCTTTAAAAAACAAAAGCAAACTGATGAATAAGAAGTTACGTACTATCCTAAAATATAAAATGAAAATAAAAGCAAGTAAAATCACAAATACTTTTTTTTTTAACAAAAAAATTCATTCAATCAATTTAAAATTGATTAGATAAACAAATTAAATTATTAAATTGAATAATAAATATGTCTAATAATCATCATTATCAAAATGATAAAATAATAAAAGCAATTAGAAAATTAAATGAAAATAAAAAATTCAATTTAATCTATCTTACTATATTCAGTTTCTATGCCAAAATCACTATTTTCTTTGTTTATTGCATTATTGTTTTCAAATATTTGAACTATAACATTACAGTTTGTCATATTCAATGATTGATTTCAAAAAATATATAAATAAAAAAAAATTAACCAATAACATCAATTAATAAATGATAACAGCTACATATTAATTAAAATCCGCGAAATATAGTTTTTTAATATACAAAATGATAAAAATCTTGACAATTTTATATCAGGCAGTTTGAATTTTTTCTAAGTCCCGAACAGAAAAATCTCAGTCTTAAATCGCGCTTTATTGAACTTAAACTGTCTTGTGAGATCTTAAACGAACTTCCATTAGCTTCCCAAATAAAATTTTCATTGAAATAAGTTTTAAAGCCTTTAATTTTAAGACTACAAGCTTTCGAAATCGTATTTATTGAATTTTTTTTTATTTTTTAAACCTAAAAACTTTCGAAGTCTTTTAAATCAAGCTTCTAAAAGACTGAAAAATGTGAACGCTTTTGAAGTCTTTCAAATCGAGCGTCTGAAAGACTGAGATTTGAATGCTTTCGAAGTCTTTTAATTCAAGCCTTTAGAAGAGTTTGGGGACCTCGGAAAAACTTGTGATTTTATTTGAGAAGCTAATGGAAGTTCATTTAAGATCTCACAAGACAGTTTAAGTTCAATGAAGCGCGTTTTAAGACTTGAAGCTCGTTTAAGACTGAGATTTTTCTGTTCGGGGTGTGATATCTTAAAATTGCCTGCATTCTATATTATTTTAAAATGATTTATTAATTATTTATGTCGATGATGAAATAATTTATCTTAAAACTATGTTTTTTATTGTGCTGTTCAAAGTTCATTTTCATGTGTTCAATAAAATATCGAATTTTGAAGTAAAAGTTTGTGCAAGAAAATATTATGGCAAGTCATTTAAAAAAATTATTTTGAAATAAATCTGTCTTTAAGGTTGTTTTCGGAGATCTGAAATCGCACCAGATTTTTTTTGTTTTGGTCTTATTTTTTTAATGAAATAATTATCTACATTGTCAATTTTTTTAAATTTTTTCTTGTGTGTTTTTATTGAGATATTTACTGTCAAAGTTGACAACTTTAACACACAAGGTATAGGTGTTACCTCATATTTTTAATGCATTTTTATTAATAACTTTTATAAAACGCACCAGAAAACGTTCAAATTTTAACAGTTTATAGTCCTTTTTAATATATCCTTTGGTCCTTTTTCATTTCGTCTGTTTCGTTTAATAATTATTAAAGTTTGAAAAACAGTAATTTATTGTTTTTCATGGTTTGCGCGCGTGGGGAACTCATAGTTCGGCATCACTGTTTGTCTCTCCTTCGTTGTTTTTCTCTGGCGGAGAGGAATCAACACACAGATACGGACATACACAAACATACAATAGGATTTTTTTTATAGTGTGAAATAGCAGTGTTTCACGATGTAAATTTTGAGTACTAGCATAGTATTAGTGTATATTAGTATATACACTAATACTACAGTAGTCAATATTTCAATCAGTAGCAGCACAAAAATCTTGGGGACCCGGACATAAAATATAACGTTACGGTATATAGCGTTTTTAAGCACAAATATTCATTCTACCTTGGTTTTGGGAAACAACCTTAAAGGTATTTCATTAAAAAATTTATTTGATTAATATAATTATTTATTTTTTTTTTTTTAATTAACAATTTATTAAGAATATTGTTCCATACATATTATTTATTTAAAAAAAACTGAAAGATTATTATGTCTCTTTGTAATTTTGGCAAGTGTGACCAGGGTTTGGCATTTACGTATTCTTAATAACTACGTTTAAATTATGTGTTATACAGTAAAATAGTAGCAGGTGTGTAAAGCGGTGTGGACTTTTGTTGGTTTTCGTGATAAATAGTTTGAAATTTTTAATCAATATATTATTTTAAAAAATTGTTCATGTTAGGTTGAGCTGGCAGTAGTCTTGAATAAATTTAATAATTATATTTATGTTTTAATTTAATAATAAAAAAATTAGTATAATACATATATATAAAAATAATAAATAATTAAAATGATCACTTTATTCATTAATTAATCATCATCATCATCATCATCATTTCCTACTTTTAATGGTGCAAATACCTTGTCTGAAGGAGTAGTTGTTTCATCTGGAAATGTCTTCATGGAATTTAAAAGACTCATACATGCATTAAGACATGGGTCATCCTAGTTCATTGGATTTTTACGTGGTGAACAAGAAACTATCCATATTTGATGGAAAAGGTTTTTTCAACTCCTCAACAGATTGCGTTTAAGCAAGAAGTACTATTGAACGGACGTAAAAATCTTTAACATGTTTTTTTGCTTTAATAAGACTTTTCCAGTTACACACTGATTTTACCAAGTGAGCAACGTCAATTCTAATTAAACACAACTTTTCCATTTTAGTTAATTTTCGTGATGAAAAAGCCTGCTTGAAAATAATTTCCAAATATCCAGTTAAATCTTTATTATGGAATGCTAATGTAATAACATTAATTAATGCAAATGATCTATCTACTATTACTTCATTTGGTAATTGTTTAGCTTGCACCAGCCATTCTTTTTATAGCAAATTGAATAATATTGGTATCATGACGTGCAGAAAAAAATTGAAAGATCGGGAGTATACCACCATTGTAAGAGCGAACGCTTTGATAAAGAAAAATTGGACTTTTGGTACCATTTGGACTTTCAATTCCCAGAGCGATTGTACCAGTAGCATCAATACTGATGCTTTTTATCTTGTCATATTTGATAAAAGATTGATACAAGCATAATTGCTCTGGTGACCAATAACAAACAAAAAATTTGTTCTGGCCTACTTGATGAATACTTCCAATACATACCGGATTATTTCTTAATTCAGCAACAGCACCAGGAATATTTTTTGTAGAAAAAACTCCTAATTTTGTGTCTTGGTTTTGTTGTACTGCTTTTCTAGGTACAGTAGAAGAATATAAGTTTGCTGGTTCCAGATCACCAAATTCCATTTTCCTATCGGCAGTTTCTTGTCGCCATAGATAAGGATTTTTTCCTTCAACTTCTTCAGCAATAAGTCGTCGACTTTCACCTTTTAAATGACGTTTCGTTTGATGCTTTATTTTAGTGGTTAAAAATGTTGATATTTTTAAGTTTAAACCTCATTTTTCTGTATTTAAATTACCATATATATTGATTTTATTGGAACATTCATGATAAGTCCCCTTGATGGATAGAAAATTATGACCTTGTTCATGGTCAACTTTGGCAGTGTTAATCGCGAAAGGACATGGTAATTTTAACTTCTCCCAAAGTTGATCATATAACAAATCTGTCCAACTGACTTCTAAAACATCATATTTTTTTTTATACGTTTTTGTGATAATAGAAAAATGCTTCCAAATTTTCTCGTCCAAATAAATTTCTGTTCTTAGAGGTAAAAACCCATGTATTTTTTCGGTTACATTAATTCAATCGTATGTAATGTATTGACAGACATAATCATTACTGAATGTAGTTTTTGCAACAGCATCTTTCCAAACATCGTCATTATATTCTTTATATTTTTTGGTGTTATCAAAAAAAGAATAGGACTGAAGTAAATAGAAATAGCGGAGATAGTCCTGGTTTTCTACCAACCATCGTTGAAAAAAAAATATTTTATTAAGTAATAACTATTTTTTTATCAACAACAAATATTGTATTTCATATTAATTTTATAATGATGGATTATAGCAATAAAAAACCTGTGAATTAAATTTTATTTTATTTAATTTAATTTACCTATAATTTTCGTTTTTTTCTTTTTTTATAACTTACTTGAAAAGCTGAATGATAAACAATAACAAAGCAAAAAGAATAATAAAAATAAAAAAGTGTATTATTCGTGTAAATTAAATCGTACCCTAGCAAAAATGACGATAGTCGGTGTTAACGCGAGTTACAGCTTGTTTAAAGTTTGCAGCACCTCCTGGACTTGTTCCAGTTTGACGTCACAGGATGCGCTTGGTTTATCTGCGCACATGAAAAATAGATGTTTTATTCATCCATTCTTGGATGGGTCCGAGAATGTTCGGTGGCTGCCTTCTTCTTGCTGATCTCGGTTGCCCGACGACACAACGCTTTGTGACAAGCATCGAGTAACTTCTCCGTTAAATATTCTAAAGAGGCTTGGTGCATACAACACCAAGTTGAGTTATATATATTCATTGTTCACATTGAGGTTAACAAAAGGTACGATACCTTTTGTTATACATGTTTTTGATATATTATAGTAATTCATACTTTATTTTACATTATATTATATTATAAGAAAAAGGATGTACTCAAAAAAAAAAAATTTAATAAACGATTATTGATGGGATATATATTTTTTTTGAGTACATTCCTTTTCTTAGCTACATCCTTTTTTTTCAGCTATTTATTTTTATTTTTTTTTCAAACTAATTCCTGTACAAGTTATATTCCTTATACAAATTAATTGTCTAATGGACAAATAGCTACGGGATAAGATGTAGCTAAGGAAAAGGATGTACTCAAAAAAAATATATATCCCATCAATAATCGTTCATTAAATTGTCTTTTTTGAGTACATCCTTTTCCTTAGCTACATCCTTTTCCTTAGCTATTTGTTTATTTAACAATTATATTCAAGCATTAATATATATATTTTTTTTTCAAATATAAGTATAGTCATTGGCGTAAAGACACTTGTACCACATTATTATGAATTTAAAGAAATAAAATTCTATATCTATAGGTATATCCAAGTTAAGGATTGAGTTTTCAACATATACATATTATATAAAATATTTAAATAATAATATTATTAATTGATTTAATTCTACTGTATATCAAAATATTATATTTATTTAGGTTATGGTACGTAATTTAGAAACAATTATAATATAATTATTTATTCATAAAAAAATGAAATCCAATTAAAGAATATCCTCAACAAATTTTGAAAATTCAAATTTTTTCTGCTGTCGGTAAGGCAACTTGCTGAATAATTTTAATCTAGTGACTTTTTTTTTCTTTTTTTAATTAGGGTTGACTTTCATGTAATGTTATGATTGAAAAATCTAACTTTAAATATACATCTGTCATTTTAGGACAAAAATAATAAAATTAAAATAAATACAACTTAAAATTATGTTTTTATTAATTTGATGAGAATAACAAATCATTAAGACATTATTAAGCACTTTGATTGACAATAAATATTGTCAGAATGAATAAATCAATCATAATTTTCTTTTTCACTAACTCGATTTTACCTCGAGAAGCGTAACGCCCCGACCTCGGGTCGAGATTATTACCCGAGGTATGCCCGAGATAATACCTCGGGCGTTACCTCGGATCAAGGTCGGGCCGAGTGTATTTTTGTACCTGGGTCACTTTAGTTGTTTATATTTATTATAATTAATTTTTCAATATTAAAATATCAAATTCTAATATATAAACATGTAAAATTTACTTTTTTTTTTTAATAACATCAAATTTATCTTCATTACGAATTTATTTGGTAAACTTTACTAAATATTATTGTCAAAATAGTATTTTGAAAAAGTAAACTCTATCTTTGATTTCTGTAATAATTTTATTAATTTAACGTAAGTTTTTTCATAATTTCAAACAGTGAATATAACAAAAAATATATTGAATTGAGTGTTATATATTTTTCATCATCAAATTCTACTCATTAAAATGTTGAATTTACATGTTAAAATCATGTAGTTCACTTTTTTTTCTAGTAAAATAAATTTTGTTTTTTTTTCATAAATTTACTGGATAAGTTTCATACGAATAAAATTAAAAATTTACCTTTTAACACTGTGAATAGATTTTTGTATTCTTTTCAGTAAGTTTTACTTATAAAAAATGTTAAAATTATATTTTCTTTATATAGATTCCTCAAACACTCAAAATAAAGTAAAAGTTACTTATTATTTTTCTCCATATATGAATATTTATAACATTCAACATTAATAATTCTTTGAAAATAAAGAAAAACTTCTATAAAACTACATTAACTTTACAAAATACCACGTAAAAAAATAAATCAATAAAATTTTATAATATTACAACACTATAATATAATCAATAAGTTAATTTATTTGTGAAATTGCAATAATATTATCTCGTATGAAATAATGTTTGTGATGACCTGAGAACATAAAAATTATTAATAATAGTTTTATTTATTATACATTTATTTTTTACAGCTTTTACAATCATGCAATATACTTATATGTATATATATGAAAAATTATATCTTACTGTTATCAAAAATTTGCGTGTGACGGGAAAGAAATTCATTGCCGTAAGTGCAACTTCGTCAATTGATAATTGAACTTGTAACCATTGAGGCTATATTTTCAATAATAAATATAAATATAATATTATAATAAACTGAAATCAAAAAAAAAAAAAATCCATAATAATAAATTTTTAAAATTTTTATTTACTTCAAATGTGAGGCCTTGTACTGGACATTTTGAAAGTAAAAATATTGGTTTTTTACTCTCATCATGAAGTTGTGCGGCAAATAGAATAACTGCAAATGTTTTAATGACCACTAATACAAACCCTCCAAAAAAGTATATTTCACTTAATATTCCGTCATACTTTGGACTGAAAGAAAATAAAAATGATTTTGTTATAAATTGCCGTAGGTAAAAGGTCATATACATGTATATATCATGTATATATCATTTTCATAATAAAATTTTTACACAAGTCCATCAAAAAGGTAAACACAGATAGTATATATGTTTCCACTAATTAATAATAAAATGAGAGTTGAAATAATACGATCTGTTTCTCTTACAAGGTCACTCAACATTTCATAATGTAATTTAAGTTGAGACCAATTTATTGATTGATGATTCGATTTAATTATATCAGAAACATATTCATTGATGGCTTTGTATTTTTCAGTAAGTCCAATTGCTACCTATTATCAATTATAACACAAATAGGTATATATTTTTTATAATAAAAAAGTTGACTACACTTTGTACAAAATTTACTTACAAAAATAATAAAAACGTTTGTGAACGTTTTTATAAAGACAACAATGATAAGAACAATTAGAAAATAAAATCCCAGAATACCAATGAGCCAATTGTCTATATTTAAAAAATCAAAAATTAATTATTAATTGTATATATTTAATAATATAAAAATAATAATAAATTTTGTGTTAAATTAATTTTTTTTTTCACCGAAAAAAATGATATTGCTTCCAAACAAAGGCTCAATTATAAATTTTCCTCTGAATGTAAAAAATTCAATGAATCCAGTTTTATTGTTAACTCTGACTATATTAGCCAAGATAAAATCTCCGAGATCGAAAATTTGAATGACAACATAAATTATTTGAAATTTAAAACGTAGGTTCCGAGACTTTGAATAAAACCTGCAAGTGTTGAATAAATAATAAACAAATAAATAATTGAAAATAATTTTTTATTTATATAAATTATATATGTATACGAACATGTCCAGTGTTTCTTCAACTTTTTTCCACTTTATCTGAAGAATAATCCACATTCGTGAACGATAGATAAATACAACAATCATCGAGAATGAAAGTCCAATAGAAATAGCAAATGGAATTTTAGAAGACAATATCTCTGCAATTTATTTATAAAAAAAAAAAAAAAAAAGCAAATTAAAAACTCACTCAAAACTCACTCAACATGAATTATTTTTCTTTAATCACCTTTTTTTTGTTTAATAATGTGAAACACAATACAATAAAGTGCAATTAAAAGATTTAAAGCCACTGCACATGAATAAATTGTTCTGAATGATTTCAATTTAAAGATCATCTTTTCTGGCGTCGAACTTTTAACGAAGCTGATTGGAAATACACCAAAATATTGTCCAATTGTAATAATTGGTTTTATAGCCGCATAAAAGTGATAACCATTTTTCTGTAAAAATAAAAAGAAAAGATTATTTTATGTACATATTAAACAGTGTAAATTTCAATATTCAATTATATCTGAATAAAATAACCAAATTGCGTCTGTATGATTTTTTCTTGGCTGATCTCTGATTGAAAAACACTGCACTCCTCTGACCAACCCATGAAGCATCATTTTTAACTACTCTACGTCTTCTTGGTGGTAAACGAAAATAATTAAATTTTCCATGGTTTTCACTTTCGTCGCTTACAATTTCAAACGATTCAATTGACATCTTGATCATTCAATTTTTAAAATTTATTCAATTTTTTTTCGTTTTGTAAGTAATTCAGTTATAGTTTTATACAATTAGATTAATTTTTTATCACACTTGTTGAAGTATAATTGAAATAAATACTATAAAGTAATCAATAAAATTTTGTAAACAAAGATTAACTTTATAATATATGTATAAGCAGTCCCCTTGGATTTCTACATCTTACTGACAATTTATTTTACTTGAACACAATGGTAACTCAGGACAACTAATAATCAATGTAAACTTGCGTTTTTGCGAAATGAAAATTGTCAATGCTTTTATTTGTCAACAATGGTTTTATGTCTGCAAACACTATACAGTGAGATCGAGATATGCATTGAGTATATTACTGTCCTGCTGACCTTAAGTTTTATTACCTGGATATTTATATATGAAAAAATAAAATAAATAACAAAACCTAATTAATAAAATTATATTAAAAATTGATTTTTTAGCATACTACTTGAAAAACAACAATATATTTTTTTAGTTAAAGTATAATTTGAAAACAGAATTTTTTTATAATCATTCTACTTATATATAATTATACTTTTTTTAAATGATGAACATATTGAAATTTAATTGTTCATCTGAAATTATTATTGATATTTTTTTTTTTTTTTTACAAGTATTATGTACGTCAACTAAAAATTACATTCTACCCTTATGATGAACTTTTTAAGTGATAAAAAAACCGTTTATTTTTGCATCCAGAGATATTCCTATTTATATGTAGTCAATGCCACTTTTTACTGATTGTACTTCGTCACCGGGAAAGTTTATTGCATTCGATGGCAAGTTTAAGGTCACACCAATATTATATCTGCTATATGACATTGCACATACAGACTAAATTTCCTTTGCTCCATTTCATTTGATACATTTTCCAAATTTGCATTTAAACCCTTCTCACTGAAAAGCAAATATATTCAAAAGTTTACTATTACATTATAATTTTTTATACTTTGCAAATAAAATAATTTTACTATTGATTTAATTATTTTCAAATCGAATGTATAAAAGATTACTTACAAATTTATGTTAATCAGTGTTAAATAAAATCTGAAAATATTATTTTGATTTTTTTAGATTCACTAAATTCTGTATGTTATAAGATTTTTAATGTTTAATATTTATTTATTTTTTACCTATATATATTTGGCAAACTGGGTGAATAGTTGCTCAAGTGTTGATGAAAGTAGTACTGCAAAATCTTCAATACAATTATAGTCGTTTTTTAATGTATTCATGTTGCACCAGAATCAGTATAACATGACATCCAACAAAACCAATATTTTCATCAATTATTTGACAATCGATAGATGATTCAATGGTTTCTTTCACAACCCCAGTCGTCAAATCGTTTTTTTAATTATTGAACTTCACTAACACAAACTAATTTTCCATTAACCATGATGACCACCAATTGCAAAAAGTTTCACTTTTTATCTGACCAACTCTACTTATGGGTTCATCCATTAAAACTAATGAGGGTTTACCAATTAATGCCAAAACAATATTTAGACGTTTTTTGTTTTTACCACTGTATGTTTTAGTTGGTCGGAAAGCTTGGTTAAACCTTCGATTGATGAATAAAGTAAAATAACTATTCCAATTAAATTTATAGTTTTTATTGATAATATAAAATATTATGAATTCTTAAAAATATACTAAATTTGTATTTTTTTTTTAGAAAAAAATAATGCTTACAAATACTTTTATAATAATGTTCAATAATAAAATAAATTTTTTTTTTTTTGAAAAAAAGATAATTCTTTTTTTTTTTTTAAATTCCTATTCAAATACATATAATGACTAGATTAAACTATTACACCTCTACTAAACTTCTACTACACAAAACTGCAAAAAATGCACTTCTACTACGCTACAGACTGACATCTCTACTACACATATGAATCGCCCCTCGGTGATAGCGTTCATTCATCAATTTTTTTTTGCTCATACTGGCCTCGTATTTGCACAAAAGTCAAACAATCGAATAATGTTGAACTTACGTAAGTGTGCGTCTCTGCATTTTCGTGAATTAACTACTTCCTTTCTTCCCAGGACAATTACAAGTCACGCTGAAAGTACTTTTTTTTTTTTTTTAATGTTTGTCTGAAAAAACAAAAAAAAAAAAAAACGTGAATATTGCATTAAATAATTCAATTTTTGGGAATTTTCACAATTAACCACCCTTTTTTCTCTTATAGTATTTATAAGTCACAAAAAAAAACAAATTTATTGAAGACCGAATAATTTTATTTACAATAAATCCCCGAGTAATAATTGTTTACCTTGGTTGTTAATAATAATGATAATAATAATAATAATAATATTAATAGTAAGTATAAATAATGAATAAATTATTTAATATACTATTGATTTAGTTTAGAGATTATAAAATCAACATGACCTTTTCAATAAGATGAAATAGGTCACAGTGCCAAGGATCAGTTTCATCACAATGAGTAGCTCTTTTTATTCTTTAACTATTATTGTAGTTTTTACAAAGATTTAAATTTTAGTTGTATATATATTTTTATGTGAAATAAATAACAAAATCAAATAAACATGTCTATTTTGACTGAAAATTATTCCAAAAGCGAATTAAAAATGTAAACATCTATGAACACAATATGTATAATGAATCTCGTGACTGGAAAAAATATATTATCGATTGACAATTTAGATGCTCGACAATATTACTCGAGTGCTATTCAATCTTATTTTGATCATCTACACCCAACAAAACAATTGAAATAATTTTTCTCGTTAAAACAAAAGAACTGCTATTGATGAAATCAGTCTTTTTTCGTTTTTTCTTTTTCAAAGACATTATATTGTTAACTTATTGTTCATTAGAAATGTGTCATGTAATTAGACAAAAAAAAATAAATAAATAATCTGAAGAAGGTAACGGGAAAATGAATATTAAAGAAGGAGTTTGAATCGAGAAATAAAAGAGGTGGTAAACGCAAGTAATACGTATCTCAAAAATTTATTCTTGTCACTTTCACTTTGTCTATTTTATGAGGCGAATCATCCTAGTTTTGTTTATCGATAAATATATTCAGTAATAACAATATGAGAGTGTTTTATAGTATTGTTATGGTGTTTCAAGTGATTCTTTGTGATAATATTATCAAAAGTCAAGAATTCATAGTGAGTAAATTAAATTTTTAAATATGAAAAAACATATTAATTAAACTCAAAAATTATTATCATTTTGAAATTATAGAACACAACATCAATATCAAAGCAAAAATTTTCATGCAAAGGAAAACACACCGGTTTCTATGCTGATGTTGAATCTAACTGTCAAATTTATTACACATGTGATAATCATGGTAACAAATATACATATAATTGTCCTATAGATACTGCATTTCGACAAGAGACACTTGTTTGTGATCATGCTCATCTAGTTGATTGTAAACAATCTGAAAAATTCATTAAAAAAATTAAAAATGATCAAGTACATACGGCTGAAGAATTACAAAATTCTCATGAAAGAAGTGATCTTTCCAGGTCATTCAGAATAGTTCTACCAGAACCTTCACGTTATTTACAAACACCAAAAATAAATAATACTAAACCAACAACATTTTTTATGAGTTCAACTGTGTTTTTACGTGAAAGTCCAAACATAAAAGTGAGAGGAAATTTAATTGAATCAATTACAAATGAAAAAAATGATATCTTAACTACACCAAAATCTTTTAATTCTGAAATAACAAATAATAATAATAATATTAATATTAATAATTTTGGTGCCTTCAAAGAGACAAGTGAATCAAAAAATTCAAAACAAAAAAATATGTTCAATTCATTTTTTAAAGATAATGAAAATAATGAAGAGCCTAGTGATTTCAAAATATTTCAAACCAATAACCATGCTAAAAGTGAAAATTTTTTAGTTTATACAACAACTGAAAAAATAAGAACAGCAGGAACTGAATTTCCTATACCGACATTTTCTGGTGAACTTTCTGCATCATCTGATAACGATCCATATTATCCAAAATTGACAAGTACTTCAAATAATTCAATTATGAAAAAAATTAAAATTTCTAAATCAACATTTTTTCCAACAAAAAAACCATGGATTAGTTATGTTAATATTAATATACCTAATAATATCCCAGATTTAAATTTACTTGATGATTTAGTTGATCGTAAAAAAATATTTTTTATTCCAAAATTAAATAATTAAATTATTATTTTAGGATTTTCGTTAATTTTGATTCAATTCATAAAAAATACGTAAATTATTTAAAATTCCATTCAAGACAGAAACAAACTGTATAAAGTTAGATTAAATCATTTACAAGTCTTAGATTATCGTTTACATGAATCAATGATGTTTATGAATTTTATAAGAAATTGAATACATATTATGTGAATTAAATTTTTGATTTCTTCATACTTCAATTATTAATTATAAAAAAAAAACTAAGCTTCAAACCTCTTTTATTTTTTTCATATATGTTTTGTTTTGTCTTATTTCATAATTTTTTTTGACAAAAATCGTATGAATTATATTTTTTTTTTACTAACAAGTTGTTTACATTGAAACTAAAACTTTTTACTTGAAAATTTTTTCAATAAAATCAATTTTTTGTTTTTTTTTTTTGTCCAATTTCATCTGCTGGGTAAGAAACTTCAGGAAGAATAAGAAGTAGGCAACAAATTTCTTACAATAAATTTTTGTTTTATATCAAATTACCGTAATATCACTGTTATTATAAAGTACAGAGTTTTCTTTATTTTAGCTTACTTCAAAGAAAATATATTTTTTATATAACATCTACCCACTTCTAAGTCTTATATTTTTTGTTTCAGTCATGAACATTTAAAAGAGTTTTACCCTGAACTATATTTTACAACTTACAATACTAAAGCAAATTAGTCAAAAAAAGGGTTTTACCCCGAATCACAATTTCTTCCTTTATTTTTTTTTTTTATTGTACTATGTTGTATTCATACTTTGTTCTAATATTAGTTGATAATGGCTACGAAATAACGAAACAAATAAAACTAATTAATTAGAAGGGGTTTTACTCCGATTCCAGTAAGTCTTATTATGCATGATATAATCAGGAATTATAAAAAAAATAAAAAAAACACAAACAAAAACAAAAACAAAACTATTAAACCATAAGGAGTTTTTCCCCGACTAGTAAGTCTTTGAACGATAATGATAAAAAAGAAATTGGATAAAAAGACCAAGTACAGAATAAAAAGGGGTTTTTATCCCAACTAGTACCGGTACTGATACCTGAAACAGCAGGTTATCGATGTACATGGCAGGTGATTGTAGTACCCGTGTAGGAATCGCCAAGACTCACAACATGGCCATTCATTGTCCCATTAATGGCACCCGAGGATTGGCAGCCAGGTATCGGCCAGTCGTGGTATATTCTTGGTAAACGACTGGCCCATTCTTGTACTGCCAATGCCTGGCTCTGATCCGTGGCCAAGCCTTGGCTACGTCTTGGCTGCCCAATGATTGGCAACCATGAATTAGCCAAGCCTTCCCAGGTAGAAAACTTCTGTCGGCCCGACTGTCGGCTGGCGTATCGTCCCGACTTTATAAGTCGGAGAAAAGTCGGAATATCCGTCGGCTAACAGTCGGGCACCACACAAAATCGACGTATGAAAAAATGAAAAAATATGCATTTTATGAATTTTAACAGTATTTGGTTATAGTTAGTGTTACGTATTCGCATTTGCGATTACGTTAGTTTTTAAATTTTAACCATTAATTTTTAAGTTTGGAATTTACCGGATGTAACGCGATATTTTAGTTATTTATTTTATTTAAAAATTATATTATTTTTATTTTAACATTTTTATAATTTTCATTTAATTTTGCTGACCTATTTTAATTATTCGAAAAGACGTTGTAAATAAATATTTTACATCCGTTAAAGTCAAGACAAATAATTTTATAATAATTTTATAATGCTGACTACCATGGGAACAATAACTGGCTATTCGCTAATTATTAGTCCGACTCATAGAATTTTAGAAATTAAGAAAATATAAAAAGAATAATTCTAAAGAGAACTCACTCTCGTGTTATACTTAAAATTGTCAACATCTAATGAAATAATTGAACACCTAATTAGATTTTAAAATAGTAATATTGAAGTGAAAATTTATTTGTGTTACCACCTAACTATTGACTTTTAATTATTCGGGGTGTTTCTTCATATATTCAATTCGTTGTGTCTTGTATTTGATCCATTGACTTCCATCAACGGCGGCTATCCAGACTGACGCGCCCTCAAATTAATTGGATTTTAAAACTACAAGGTACATTTATTTTCTACAACCTAATCACATTCCCTCTTAACCCGCTAGCCTGTAGGTAATAGCAAAATAAGAGGATTAAAAATAGTTGAATGTCAGGTTGTTGTTTTTCTATTATTATCAGTTCCAGAATTAGTTTACATATTTTCTTGAATTTATTATTTAATTATTTCATCAATTGTAATTTATTTTTAAATAGTATCTGGGATAAAATTTTGAATATTAAATAAAAGTAGCAACCTGGCACGTAACATAAGCGATTTTTTCAAATAGACAGCTGTCACTGATAAAATAAGAATACCATACGGAAAATTATCAGTGATGATTTGAGCTAAGAATATGTGTCTCCGCCTAGGTCATGTAATGAATCATTACTGGAGCAAAAAGGGACGATTAAATTTATATCAGAGAATACCAAAGGGAAAAGGAAAATTTATTCCGGAGGACGATATAAAAGAAATTAGACGTATTGCATCATTATACATGGAAAAAAATTTATAGTTTTTATTACTATAATTTATCGTAATAATGACTGTACTTATAGTAAAGTTAGGCAGCGACAAAAGTACTGTATGGTAAATTTAACGATGCTTTTCCCATTGTTCGAGTTTACTATACGTGTAGTGATAAAACTATAAATTTTTTTCTGTATGCTTGTGAGGTAAGTCGTTTTTTGCTGTTATCAACGATCCTTGATGTATTTTCTTTAGATATTACTTTATTTATTAATTCAACTAAAGGTTAAATATTCAAGTCCCGTTCTTTTTTTAACTCTTCTGCTGTTGTTTCAAGAGTTTCAATAGTTTTTCTTAATTTTTGATAATATTTTTTGATCACACTTTGACCAAGTAGCTTGATCAAGACTTGATCCATTTTTGCGTTACGTTTTGATCTATTCTTGATCAAGTTGTCTGATGAAAACTTGATCCGAGTGTAAGTTGCCTGATCAAGTTTTGATCATATTCTGAACTAAATTATCACTCGGGAAAGACGGAACAATTTTTAGGTGGATGAAGGTCGGAGAAAGGTTGGTCAAATGGCGGAATAATTTTCAGGTAGATGAGGATCGAAGAAAGGTTGGATGAAGGTTGGAGAAGGGTTGGACAAATGGCGGAGAAATTTGTCCTCTATTTCTCCACCATGGGTCATTTTCGGAAAAAGGCGGACAAAGGGCGTAGAAATGGCGGAGAAAAATTTCTACCAGGGAAATAATATAAACAAGAAGACCAAGCATCACAACCAAAACAACAAGTATTACAACAAGAACAACAAGTACTTCCAATATCGTCAATAAAATATGATGTCATCACTAGAGAAAAAAGTAAAAAAAATGCTCAAACAATGATAGGTTTTAAAACGAAAACTTGTTCTCAGCTGACATTTAATGCTCCAACACCATGCAAAATCGTGAAGTTCTCTGATGAAAGTGATGGTAAAAAAACATAGATGATGTTCGATTTGCTAAATTTGATACATGTTTTAAATTCTGGTATGAAAGTATATAATAATGAGACTTTTTTAGTATTTGATGCGTATCTAGATGAAAATGTTAAAGTTGAAAAATTAAAAGATTATTTTGAAGAAAATGCATATAATAATCTTTTTAAAAAAATTGAAGAAAAGAAAAAGAAAAGTGGCTGTGTACACATTGCCAGACAAAATTATCGAATTTTCTTTCTGTTGAATGCGATATAGTCTTTTATGGTATCGGCAGCCTTCTTTTTATTCTCTATGTTATTTTTGATAAAACCTTATATTATTCTACCAGCGAAATAATATAAGCAAGAAGACCAAGCATCACAACAAAAACAACAAGTATTACAACAAGAACAACAAGTACTTCCAGTATCGTCAATAAAATATGATGTCGTCACTAGAGGAAAAAGTAAAAAAAATGCTCAAACAGTAATAGGTTTTAAAACAAAAACTTGCAAAATCGTGAAGTTCTCTGATAAAAGTGATGGTAAAAAAACATTGATGATGTTCGATTGGCTAAATTTGATACATGTTTTAAATTTTGGTATGAAAGTATTACAATTCCTTTTATTGCTATTTGGCGCCGTTGACGCACGGATCTACTGATCTATTCCTGATCAAGTTGTCTGATAAAAACTTGATCCGAGTGTAAGTTGCCTGATCAACTAAATTTCCACTCGGGAAAGACGGAATAATTTTCAGGTGAATGAGGGTCGGAGAAAGGTTGGACAAATGGAAGTCTCTATTGGCACTATTTCGCATGCTATATTATAGAGCATGTGGGATAAATGACGGTTAAAATAAAATTTTAACTATAGTGCATGCACGTACGGATGGTATAATTACTAAAGCTTCGATCAAATCGATAATGATTCGAGACTACTCAACATGGTAGCGCATGCTATATGCGTCTAGAGCATGCTTTGATGCTTTGTATATATATTTATAATGCTTGCGTGCAGTATATATATAGCATGCTCTATTAGTATTATACGTAACGAGTGGCGAATTCGCAGTTTAGTTCAACGAGCGCCAATCGTGGTAATATACCAGAAAATATATTTATTAATTTAAATAATTTAATTTTTTTACCAATTCATAATAATCAATTAATTTATATCAATAATAAAACATTTGAAGGTTTAACAGCATTATTAGCACTTTTATAAAATA